>JAJHUR010096838.1:0-16043 GCA_027495735.1 Lutjanus campechanus
TTGGGCTCCTGCAGTGCTCCTGCAGTGTTCCTGTAGTGTTTCTGCAGTGCTCCTGCAGTGTTCCTGCAGTGTTTCTGCAGTGCTCCTGCAGTGCTCCTGCAGAGCTCCTGCAGAGCTCCTGCAGTGTTTCTGTAGTGCTCCTGCAGTGTTCCTGTAGTGTTTCTGCAGTGCTCCTGCAGTGTTCCTGCAGTGTTCCTGTAGTGTTTCTGCAGTGCTCCTGCAGTGTTCCTGCAGTGGTTCTGCAGTGTTCCTGTAGTGTTCCTGCAGTGCTCCTGCAGTGTTCCTGTAGTGTTTCTGCAGTGTTTCTGCAGTGCTCCTGCAGTGTTCCTGCAGTGTTTCTGCAGTGTTTCTGCAGTGTTCCTGTAGTGTTTCTGCAGTGCTCCTGCAGTGTTCCTGCAGTGTTCCTGTAGTGTTTCTGCAGTGTTTCTGCAGTGTTCCTGCAGTGTTCCTGTAGTGTTCCTGCAGTGTTTCTGTAGTGTTTCTGCACTGTTCCTGTAGTGTTTCTGTAGTGCTCCTGCAGTGTTTCTGCAGTGTTCCTGTAGTGTTCCTGCAGTGTTCATGTAGTGTTTCTGCAGTGCTCCTGCAGTGTTCCTGTAGTGTTTCTGCAGTGTTTCTGCAGTGTTCCTGCAGTGTTCCTGTAGTGTTTCTGCAGTGCTCCTGCAGTGTTTCTGCAGTGTTCCTGTAGTGTTCCTGCAGTGTTTCTGCAGTGTTCCTGCAGCCTGCCTGAGCTTCCTCAAGTCTGGTGAGGAGGGGGTGGGGTGAAACAACTTTCCTCCTGAAAGCTGTGTAGACTCCTGTATTATTATTGTAGTTTTCTTATCTTATAGTTACATGCAATCATGTCTCATTTAGTCTACAGTCTGCTGTCATAACAAATCTTGTAAAATTCCCCCTCAGCTTGTCTTTTGCCCAAATATTGGTGGATTTTGACAGTCACTTATCCAGCAATGTTTCCTACACATTACTTAGGATATCTGACATATTTGAGATGATTTAATACTTTGTAACGACCCGTAGCCACCCTGGTATTTGTGTCTCACCCTCCACGCTACACTAAACACACATCTGAGTGAGTTGTCAGCGTGACTTGGATGAGTGGAGGGGTCACAACTAGACAGTTTTTGCCAGCTTGTCACCTCAACCTTAAAAACTCAGTTAGCTGTGCAGAAGCTCTCCAGTCGGATTGACACTCCTGCTCATCTGAGTTTCATGAGAACTGGGAGAGAAAATAATTTTTCTCATGAACTTTCTAAACTGACTGATACACAGACAGTGTTGCGGTGATTTTGCATATTTCAGCTCATTATTTCCTCATTATGCAAACTTTACAGCCCTGCTGCTGACAACCGTTCGCCTTTTACAACAAGTGCTGTATGCTATCTGATTAACTTTGTAGCTTTTATGACCAGCCATTGTTTTCAACCCACTTTAATACATCATGTAAACCAGCTTGAAGAGACTTGTAGAAACTGCTGCGTGTAATCCATGGCAGTGAACCATCGGTGAACTTTATCTTTTGTTGTTGTCGTTGTTGCATGGCAATGCAGTAAACAGCAAGAGAGAGACTGAAACCCTCCTGTTTCAGGACACTGACTTGAAATTTAGGATCTGGACGCTGGACAGAAACCTTCTGCAGCGAATAAAATGACTCAGCTCCAATTAACCTCGACACAACGTCCATGTTTGCATGTTTCTCGTCCTCTGGATTTTATTTTTTATTTTTTCCCAGATGGTGCTTTTCTCAGAACTACAATCAGTTCTCTTGAATATGTTTGCCACCAAGGAACTTTTTCAAAATGTCGTTAAAGCCAGTAAGCACGATGAAATCATAACTTAAACAGATTTTTAGAGTTTGCCCACAGGGAACTGAATCATCCGACAATGCAACTGTACATCTACAAACTATTTCTAACTATTTTCTAAATGCAAGCAAGTCTGATGTCAGGGTGTGAAAAATACAATTCAGTGCATGAATTTACCAGCTGTGTCATTGTAATTTAGAAATTAATAATTATGTTGTTAGTATTTCACATATATTAGTCATTCCTTACCTTTAGCCAGAGGTATTTGATTAGTTATGTCAGAATTCTAGTGAGTCAAGTCATCAAACTCTGACTTTCTATGTATTTATAGGAAATATTTTGTCCTACATTGTTTGATTTTGGGGTGGACTGTCCCTTTAAACTACAGTGCTTCCAACCTTTTCACTGTCACCACAATTTGACATGATGTAAAAGTTCTGCATGTTTACTTTGCCTCAAGTTTAATGAGTGGATCCTCTGATTGTGATTATTCCAGTTAACTGAACTGACTTTGGTGAGATATTTCTACTTTTTACTCACTTGTTTGATACCAGAACATTTTTCAGGGATTTTTTTTAGAATATCAGTGTACATGTAATGTTTTAGTGTCAGTACCATGGAATCAGGGGCGTCTTTATAAAACTTACAGTAATGCTTCAGTCTCCAGGTCCTATAAGTTCATGGTAAACAGGTGGTAATTACAGGTGGTGACATTTCTTAGAAATTACCCACAAATTAGCTCCAAATTACCCACGAATTTCATGGTTAATTATGTGATAATCAGCAGGCACCGTTTTCATGTAGTTGATGGTCATTACAGAGCAATTTACCTGTGAATTACCCCCAGATTTCATGGTAAGTATGTGATCATTCACAAGTGTTGTTTTCATGCAAATAGATGGTAATTTGAAATTAACTGCAAATTTACCCATAATTTCATGGTGAACACGTGATAATTAGCAAGTATCATAACTCATAAATAATTCTCAGAAATTATTCCCAAATTATTTAATAATTATATTCCACTTTTTCCTAAATAAGCAAATGGTAATTACCACCTACCTGCATGAAAATGACACTTACAAATAATCAAATACTTACAATGAAATTTGAGGTTAATTTGCAGGTAAATTCAGAGAAATTTCAAATATATTACTTGGTAATTACCACCTATTTATCATGAAATTATGGGACCTGGAAAATGAAGGGAACTTATTTCTTAAAATAAAAAAAGAAATTCATATCACAGAAGAGACACTAACAGATTTCTAAACCCACAGTCGTCAGATATAGATCAGAATACAGCGCGTCTGCTAAACAGGTTGGGTTTTCCGGCATGCAACTGCCACCGCTTCTTCTCTGGAAAAATTGATTCCAGACCTCCCACACACACACACACACACACACCCACATATATGTATTATATTCCACTTCTGAATGGGACGAGTTCGCAGCACGGGTGCATTCATTGTGAAAATGTTTTGCACTGGTTTGCAACATGTCTCTGATTGAATTACTGCTTTTGTTTGATGCGTGATCGCGAGGTGTGGGTTAAAAACAAAACCGCCATGGTCATTCTGTGTTTCAATCAGCCATTATTGCACCGCAGAGTGAATTCTGCACCATCTACCATGTTCAAAACATCACCGTTCAGGATCAGAGTTACTTATGGAAGAATTATTTTATTGCAAGGGTATCAAACACTGTTGGTTGGTGCCAAAATGTTGAATGCACCGTGGTTTCAATTAACAGAAAACATTTGTTTTGGCAGTGGTGACTGTATTCTGGTAACTGGCAGTACTTTTTGTGAAATGTAGGAAGGACCTGAAGTGATGCAGTTTGTATGAGAGCTTTAGATCTGCTTGTACCCTTTACCTCTGAAGAAAAAAAAATCAAGGTTAGCGGGTGTTATTGGGGTTTTTGTCCAGTGTAAAAGGAGACTTAAGCGATGCACTGCTGCGGACAAGGTCATCAACAAAATGCATTTTTGCCACAAATCAATATCAGTTAACTGTACACTATTTTAAAAAAATATTTTCACTACTTCACCTTGCCATCTGACAGCTTTTTCTTTTAAAAAAAATGGTGGGGGAACGCTTTCTGGGCCTTTAATTGACAGGACAGCTAATATAACAGGAAAGGGAGGGAGAGCGGGGAGATGACATGCAGCAAAGGGCTGCAGGGTGGGAGCTGAACCCACTGTCACCTCACAACCTCAGTTCATGGGAGCAAGTGCTCTACCAAGTGCGCTACCAGGCCACCCACACAACCTTTTCTGATGGGAAACCGCTGTTATACAAACCAAAATCGCTCTCTCTCAAAAGCAGCCAGACTCCATTGGCAAAATCAGAAAACGGGAGTTGCTCATCTATCGCCGCCTTGATCGGTTAGTTTTTGTTGTTATTGTGTGACTTTGGTGTTTTCAAAGGTTCCTGATTGCGCCCATGGAGTCTAGTTGCTCTTGAGAGTGTGATATTTTACTTATATAACAGTGGTTTCCTGTCAGAAAGGCAAGGTAAAATACATCTTGCTGCTGACCCTGTCCACAGCATAGCGTGGTGGTCCTCCTGTCTGCTTCAAATAATCCAAACTATCCCTTTAACATTCAGAGACTCGTGGAGGAATGACTTGCAAAGAAAACATTTGTTTTTACCAGCGGTGATTGTGACCCTGGTACATTTTGGGAAATGTAAGAAGATCCAAGCTTGAAGTAGAGGTACACAAGTTAGTTTGATGGAAAGTACGTGCACGTGTACCAAAAATACAACCCCTGAAAAAAAAAAAGAATAACTTGTCATGTGTCGGATCCCATAAATTGATTCGTCTTTGTAATGATACAGAAGTATCCAGGGGGGCATTTATAATTTAAAGGCACTTGTGACCTGGAGATCAGGAGTCTCATGCTTCAGTGGCTGAGCTGAGGGCGCTCTAATAAGCGCGCTGTAAGTGTCTTCCAGGCGGTGAGGACTTGTCGCAGCTAACTGGCTCACTGCACTTTTCCATTTTCAGTTTTATGTGATGCTCGTATTCAGGGTAATTTACAGCGTGCGCGGCAACACAATAAGCTCCAGTTCCTCGATCGCCTACGTTTAAAGACGAGGACGAGAGCGAAGGGTCGGATGACAGAAACGTCAACCAAAACTGAGTGTATTTGTTCGTGTATCAGGTGGTGAATCAACCCGGGCTGAATGAATGACTGGTTAGTTGGCCAGCTGGCTGCCTGACTGTCTGTGTGTGTGTGTGTGTGTGTGTGTGAGGCTAAGTGAGGCTGAGTGTGTGTGTGTGACAGAGGAGATAAATGAGAGCGGGGTACGAGGACACGGTGTGAGGAATGGACTGGGTGAGTTAGGGTCACTGGTGGCGGGTGGCGTTCTGGTCAGGTCATTCAGTCGGCTGAATCACTGACAATTAATGTGAAGCAGGTTGTGTGGAGAGCAGAGGGAGGTAAATGTCAGATCGGTTCTTTTCATTAGTCTGCAGGAGCCAAACGACGCAGCACAGAAATGCAATTTTTTCATATCTTCTCAGGGACTCCATTTATTTTAAAGACACTTTCACATCGTTAACCTCAGCGTGCCAAGTCATAAAATACAACTACCTAGAAAAATCTAAACCCACCTGTGTATTTTTATCTCACGCCGTACAGTAGGTGTAAATATAAACTTCAGACAAGTTCACCAAAGGCTTTACCGGCGAGATAAGAGACTCGGATGAAAACAATAGAAGCTTTCTGCTTTCTGAGGCAGTTTCTGGGAGGAGAGGAAAACAAAACAAGAAAAGAAACAATAAAACTATAGAAATTCAGTCAATGACGTATCATTTTATTCATGCGAGCTCAGAATGCTTGGCAGTTTCATGATTTTTTTTTAAGGTGGGGGTAAAAAAAATACTATCAGCTGGCTGCCAAGTAAAGAATCAAAAGAAATCAAAACGACATATATGAGTCAAAGAAACACAGGACTTTCACCCAGAACACTGAGCTTCATATCCTGTGTGAAATCAAGTCAGCATTGACATAATTAACATTATGTCATGTGACTGACATAACCTAACATAATCATATTTTCCTAAACGTAACCAAGTAGTTTTGTTGCCTGAATTAAGCTGTTAATCATGTTTAATGCTACGTGACGTACTTTCGTGATGCACTTAAACGGACGCTTCTTTCTGTAGAAAGAAAATAGTTACGTGAACTGTCCCTTTAAGGCCGGTACTATTCAGCACTTGCATGTATTGTTTTAGGAATCATTGGCAATAAACCTATTCTGTTGTTAAGGTATGACAATGCATTGATTTTGCCAAAAAGTGAGATTTTGCCATAAAGAAAATGTCTCCGTATTCTTTCATCCAGCAGGCAGCCTGAAACTCAAAGACTCTTCATTTATTGTAATAAATGATGAGGAAAGGCAGCAAATCATTACAATTTTAAAAGCTGGAGCCAGCAGATACCTGCTTGAAAAATGAGGGTGGTAAGCAATTAATCTTCTCCCAATCAGTTAATCGATTAATTGACTAATTGTTGCAGCTCCACTGGTTCATCGTGTCAGAGTGGAGACGGTTGGAAAGAAGAACACACGGGAAATCAGGGGCAGAGAAATTATTATATTTTGCCTTGTTTTTTTTGTGTGACTGTGATGTTACGTCCCCTACAAAATGTACCCACCCGTCCACATTTGACTCTTGGGGCAGTTTTCCTGGGTCCTTTGTATCAATGAAGGGAAATCTTAATGCCACTGCAAACAACAGTATTTTAGAGATGTGTTTCCAACAGTTTTGTGTTTTGCCCTCTCCTCCTCCTCCTCCTCCTCCTCCTTCAACATGAAGATACCCCTCTGTGTACAAAGCCAGTTTGACTGTGACTGGCCTGCACAGATCTCTGACCTCCACCGTCAGGACCAACTGGAACCAGTTGAGAGCCAGACCTCATCGGCCAACGTCAGTGTCGAACCTCACTAATAATGCTCCTGTGGCCGAACGAGAGCAAATCCCCGCAGTCGGTTTCCACAGTGGTGGGTAAAATCCTGAAACCATAAAAGAATGGAGGCTGTTATATCAGCAGATTAAAGCTTTCGATGGTTTTAGAGTGAAAATAGTGCAGAAGGTGAAACGTCTTGATACCAGAGGAGCCACACGTTCTTTACTCAAGTAGAAGTACAGATACTTGTGTTTAAAAAAAAAACTTCAACTTGTTTACTGCAGTAAAAGTGAAAAAGTTCAGATTTTGAAAAAGAGCTCAAAGTGTAAAAGTACAAAGTCGCCATCTAAAGGAAATTTCTACTGACAAAGTTAACTGAACCTCACCTTTTTTCCGTGATTGAGTCTCCCTCTCTGTCTGTTTTGTCGTTACGTCTTTTTCGTCTTGATTCTTCTTTTACATAGTTTTTCGTTGAACGTTATTTTTCACAACACTACGTCTCTCTGTCTCGTTACATTCAATTACATCTTGTGAGTAGTTTTCTGTCTTGTTACATATTTTTATGTCACTTTTCCTCTTTCCCGTCATTTTGTCTTGTTACATCTTTTTCATTTTGATATGTTTTAGCATAGTCTTTGTCTCATGATGTTATTTTTCGTATTGTTACACCTTGTTACATCTTTTACATGGCTTTTCATCTCGTTACGTCTTTTTCACCTTGTTACATCTTTGTCATAATGATACATTTTTGATGTAGTAATTATTTATATTGTTGCATCTTTTCCATCTTGTTATGTTGTTTTTTGTTTTGTTTTTCTTTGTTGTTTTTTTCTTGTTTTTTTTCTTGTCCTTGATGTTGCAAAGGCTCCCCACAATGATGCAAAATAAAAACAATCAATAATTCCCCTTAAATGCATTAAAACTAAAGTAACAAGCCTGTTTTGAAAATGTAAAGAACAGAAAGTACAGACATTTGTGTTAAAATGTAAAAGTAAAGGTAAAAAGTTGTCAGAAAAATAAATAATGCGACACCTGTAAAATCTATGTAAGTACAGTAATAAAGTATTTGTACTCAGTTACTTCTTACCTCTGCTTGATACCGATTGGTCCGCTCGGTGTTATTCAGGTTAGCTTGTTGATAATTTGCTGCAGTGTCGCTTGCAGAGTCTGGAGGAGGGTTAACAGACTTTGTTGCCCTGGATTCAGCAGAGCAGTGCAGAGGAGGTGAAGCAGAGTTGTTGGTGGTGTCACGGTGTCGTTTTTTTTTTTTTTTTTTTCCCTCTGTGTGTTTGCTGGGCGGCCTTGCTAAGGCTGGCCTGCCCCAGGGCTTCAGGGCTATTTATAGAGACACAGCACCGTTTATATGGTGAAGGCAGAGCAGAGCGGAGCGGAGCTGATTCTCTTCCAAAATTCAACCCCGGACACCATTACTAAGTTCAGTATCCAAACATGTGAAGCCTGCCTACTACAAATATCACAGTGAATGAGAGGAAGCACGCAATGTGTGTGTTTATACTGAGCTGTTGATCTGACCTTGGATCTGTTTCTCATTCGGCTGGACAGTAAATCATTATTATATCGATATGAGATATCATTATGTTAGGAATAATGTACAGTGGGCGGGTCATTATGGCAGATTAAACCCCAACAGGGTCTCAAATCAACCTGAAGGGGTTTATTTTTTGCCATAATGACTAGAGGTGCAACGGATCACGAAATTCACGGTTCGGATCGTATCATTGCTTTCATTATTTTTAGGATCACCACAAAAGAATAAAGAGGTGGGATTCGGGTTAAATTGTTTTAAAAATGCACCTGGCTTTGATCTCTCTGTCTGTAGGCATCACCATAGTAACATAATGTAATGTAATAATAATGATAATTATACATAAAATATATATAAAATAAAAATCACACTCGTACACTTTGAATACTCTACTGTATCATACAGGGCTGTACTATATACTATACATATAATAGATAATTATATACTGTGCAGTACAATACACTGCTGCACTCTGTGGTCTGGCTCTCTGTGCCGCCAACAGCACCATCTGATTGGTTAGAAGTCGTGAGTAATAGCCAATCGACACAGACACACTGAGTCAGAGACAGGCAGACACAGAGCTGCACGGCTGAGCAGAGAGGAGCTGCACAAGTTAAGACGGCAGTTATCACCAAAGTTTCAATAAATGTCACAATCTTGTGATCTGTTTCTATGACAACAGCATAGTTACGCCAGTGAAGATTCCCGAAGTCATTGGTCGGGCTTTTAAATCAGCTCACTGTACGTTATCCTGCTGACTAAAAAGATCCATACTAAAAAAAAAAAAAATCAATTATTTAACAGAAAATATTAATCTAAAAATGCTTTTATCGTTCCTCCCGAGTTTATGATCAGAACTGCATCCATAGCAACGGTCTGTTATACAGAAATAACAGAATTTAGATGTAATAAATTGTGGTATGGCTTAAGTGTTGTCTTTTTCTGGTTTTAAAGGCTGCATTACAGTGAAGTGATGTGATTTTCTGAAATTTCCAGGCTGTTCTTTTATTTGTCTTTATCCATTTAGTCATCATAATCACATTACTGATGATTATTTATTAAAAAAAACCTCATTGTGTTCATGTTCTGTGAAAGCAACAGTAATCATCCCTACAGTGTTGTACAGCGGCGCTCGTTCTATAAAATCATGGTCGTGGCTAAATGAGGCAGCTGGACTGAAGTATGTTTGCAGTGAAGGTGATGGAGGAGCACAAACAAATCACATCATGGAGGTGTTGGTTGGATTTCATCAGCACAATAAGAGCTATTAATGGACTTTGAAATCTGCAGGGTTTGTTTTATCGTGAGATAAATACTCGGGGCCGGAGTGTTGTTAGAAACTGGTTCGGTAGTTTTTTCAGATCTGTAAACAAAATAGTTCCCTCTTCGACTCCTGGCACCAGCTTCGTCAACCAGTTTTGATGGAACTGGGATCCAGTTCAAGTCGTGATGGACTATTTGACTGTGGTACAAGATGGACTGCAGGATAAGAAGCAGACTAGAGCATTACAGGCCTCCTCCTACTCTACTTAACTTGTTTTTTACTAGTACAGCTGACCATTTACACTGAAAGTCATACGAAGTCTGTGTCCAGAACACAGTTGTTGAAAATATTCAACATGTAAAGAGCATCTAAGTTCACCTAAGCTTATGTTTAATGTGTAAATTTAGAAGTTGTTCTTTACCGACTGACTGTAAAACTAGCCAAACATAAACTCCACACAAAATGTACTTCAATGATCAAATGAAAGCTGCAAAAATAATAATAACTAGCAAGCTAATCTGTATGAATTGTTAGCTGGTTACATCTCAAAGATTTACCATTTATTTATTAACAGGGACAATGCAAAGTTATCAGCATCACTGTAGATGTACCAGTGTTAGCGAAAAGGCTAATTTTCAACTGTTGTCCCTCAACCGGATGTCGAATTGACCTTTAAGACAACAGATAATAGATAACAGTAGATAATGTTGACAAAAAATTCTATATCAAACCTTAGCTGGTTACACCTGATAGATAATATTAGCAAAACGCTAGCTAACAGGCAAGCTAACTTACACAAATCACTATCTGGTTACATCTAACAGATAATATTAGCAAAATGATAGAGAACTAGCTAGATAATCTATATCAATTGTTTGCTGGTTAGGTCTGATAGATAATGTTAGCTGAACTTTAGATAACTATTAGCGAACTAATCTATCCATTTTTAGTTGGTTATGTCTGATCGATAATATTAGCAAAATGTTGCATAACTATTTAGCTAATCTACATTAATTGTTAGTGGGTTACATCTGATAGATGATGTTACCAAAACCCTAGGCAACTAGCTAGCTAATCTACATCAGTTGTTAATTAGCTAGTTACATATGCTAGCTAATTTTTTATCAACTGTTAGCTGATTACATCTGATAGATAATGTTAGCAAAATGCTACATAACAAGCTTGATTGTTAGTTATTTAGCTTCAAAATCTGGCTTTCTTTTCATCCATACAGGGAAAAGGAAAGGTGAAAGTTGGCCATGCTTCCACTGGGTACCGAGATTGCTCAACTGTTATTAGTGCAACAAAGCAAAAAGAGGCAGGACAGTGCACGCTGTAGTAGTAAAAGCTAATTGCAGTGTTTTCATTTTTGGTCATAGTTTTACCATTGTGCCCATGAAGACACCGCAATTGATTTGGTTTGGAGTTTACAGCCAGTTTAATCTCACTGGCACGGCTGATACACGCTATAAACAGACACAGACCTGGCAGCTGTTCGTGAATAATACACACCCCGACTGTCTGCTCCTCTTTTTCTCTCCATCTGTAACTGGCCTGTCAATCACCAACACGGCAGGAAAAGCAGAAAAGGAGGTTGGCGAAAACACGGAGATGGAAAGGAGAGAGTGTGAAAGGTGTTAGTAGAGTTGGAAGGGAAAAAAAAACTCGGTGTGCTTGTTTACACACATCCTGAGTTCCTTGGAACAGCTTGGCCGGCCCAGTAGCCATCTGTGTTGACTATACATTGGAGTGACAGTTTAACTCTGTCTGTCTTAATGTGCTAATCTGTCATCCTTGTATGTTTCGTTAGTCTGGCAACATCTCAGCTCTCCTGTTTTCCTTCTGTTTATTCTAAACTCTGGTGTGCTCTGGTGTACACTGAGAAAAAAAAATACATTCGAAAAAGAAAATCTGAATTTGGAAGTTGAAGCTGCAAAAAGTAAAATATCAAATGTTAAAAATAATATTTAAAAAGCGTAAGCATTTTCCTAGTCTTTAATATTTCAGCCATGGGGCCTGTTTAATACTGGATGTTGGTTTCCATCCCTACTGCTAAATGCTAATGGCAGAAAAAGGGAATAAATAACTTTTCTCTTCAAAAAGCTGTAATCGGATATCTTTTATTGAAGGTTATCACTGCTTTACATCACTTGTTAACTTCAAATCACTTGTTAACTAGCTGCTTACCTCTGATCGCTAATGTTAGCATATTGCTAGGTAACTAGCTAGCTAAGATGTGACATGGCGATGGTTTAATGTTGCCTCAATCAGGTAGTTTGTGTTAGTGCGTCTTCGGTGAATCTCAACTAATTATTAGCTAGCTAGTTACATTTGATAGCTAATGTTAGCAAAATTAAATAAAGAAATAACTAGCTAATCTACACCAGTCATTAGCTAGTTAGTTTGCTTGTGTTTGCTAACATTAGCAATCTAAGATGTGAGCACGCTGCTGTTATCTAAGCCAAACATCGATCGAATCTTTTGGCAAAAACAAAAGTCAACAAAAAGGAATTAAAGATGCTTCAATAAAGATTTCTTTGATCAATTTCTAACCATCTTAAAGAGCTGAGAAGCTGAGCTTCACTGTAAAATCTTTCATGACTTATCTTTTATTGAAAGCTTTCACTGCTTCACATCAATTGTTAGCTAGTTTGCATCTTATAGCTAATGTTAGCAAAATAGATAAGTAGCTATCTATAATGTGTCTCTACTGCTGTTATTTAAGCAAACGATCCCACCTTCTCGCTCCTCCTTTGGCAAAATCAGTTTGTTTTAACCAGCAGTTGATAGTCGACTGCTTCCTCTTTCAGATAGTTTGTTTGCGTTAGTGTGTCCTCAGTGAATTCAAACTAACTTTTAGCTAGCTAGTTATATTTGGTAGCTCATATACTGTACATCAGTTGTTAGCTAGCTAGTTAGCTAGTGTTTTAACCAAAGATGTGAATATACTGCTATTATATGAGCCAAATATCGCTCCCTCTCGCTCAACCAGACTCTTTTAACAAAATGATAATTTTACCTCACAGAATACAGGAGTTGCTGGTCCACTTCTGCCTCAATTGGGTAGTTTGTTTGTGTTATTGTGTGACTTCAGTGGATCCGAACTAACCCTTTAAAGCGCTAAAGGCAAAGGAGTCTGGTGGCTTTGGAGAGAGTGATACTTGTCTTATAAAACAGGGGTTTTCCGTAA
The DNA here is from genome assembly GCA_027495735.1 of Lutjanus campechanus. Taxonomy (NCBI): domain Eukaryota; kingdom Metazoa; phylum Chordata; class Actinopteri; order Lutjaniformes; family Lutjanidae; genus Lutjanus; species Lutjanus campechanus. The sequence continues at coordinate 12,718 of JAJHUR010096838.1, forward strand.
GAAAAGGCTAAGCACCTTTTATAAATACCTCATAAAACCCCAAGGTATTAAAGACTTGGATGAATTTCTAACCCACTTGTACTGAGCTTCACAATTTGATTGAAAGCTTTTACTTTGCTTTGAAGGTTTTACATCCACGCGCTTATCAATTGGGAATTTTTTTTGCAGATTTGAACAGAAAAATGTAGTTGAATGAATCATTTAGTGTGTGAGGTCATGCGTAGAGCTCACCCACACTCACACTTGTGAAGAGACCCGGGCGGACTTATTTATGTATCGGTCTGTGTGATGAAGCAAGCAGTGAGTCACTTGTGTTGTTTGACAGTCTAATAAAACTTAAAAGGCTTCATTTTGGGTTTTGGAAATACTTGGCGGTTTCTTTACTCTCCCTCCTCCTCATCATCCTCCTCTTCCTCGTCCCTGTAGGATCACGGTCTCTCAGTCTCGAGTCCTGACGGGCTCTCCATGGACGGAGAGATTAGATTAAGTTGGTTAGCTTGTTTTTTTTTTTCCTGAACATTTTATTGATTATTGGTCATTTGCTGAGTACCCTCTTCAGCTGGTTGATTCACAGACGTGTTTAATGAACATCAGTCAGCTCTTCGGCTTGTTTAGCAGCACAGTGAGCGACTGAATGACTGTTGGCTGACTTTGTGTGAAAGCGCTCTTTATCACAGGAATTCTTTGCATGACAAGGGATAAGGTTGGTCACAGTATTCACTTGTGACCTGAAGTGTGCTCACAGGAGTTCACACAATTTGCTGAGAGTTTGCGATCACTTTTTGCCTGTTAGGGTGCTGCTTTTTTCTCTCTCTCTCTACACTGTTCAAAAAATTAAGGGACCACTTAATCATCGCGGTATAATGCCATGTCAGTTAAGCTTCTGGGATATTGATCTATCCTGTTACGAAGCATATACGCAATTGTGGATTCATTTAATCTGATTCGGTGCAAATGAAAGCGACAACAGTGTGCCTTTTCCACCGGCACTTTTGGCCGCGCCGAGCCAAACCGTACCACGCCGAATTGCTTTTCAATTATCACTTTCAGCTCGCCGAGCTCCGCCAAAGATGGACCTACTCCAAAGCGAGCGTAAAAAAATTCAATATAACTAAACTAAATGTAACTAGAAGTGTTAAATTAAAAAATGGGACCTTGGGGTTCGGCGTGGCTTCTGGAGAAAACAATCCGAGCTCTAACAGCAGGAACAGAGTTTTTAAAGTTTGTCCGAAGGTTGTGAAGCTGTTGGGAGTTTGTCATGTGAGCTGCTGCTGCTGCTTCAGAAAGCACGGCTTTGTTGGGAGCTCTTCTCTTTCTGTGTCACGTCCGCGTTCTCCGGCATTTCTTCTTCCCTGGGTTCGTCTCAGTTTCACCTTCAGCAGTCCTCCTCCGCTCGCCCTCCGTTCACATCATGAGATAAATACAGATTTCACTCATGTGTTGATAATGGGTTTTCTCTCGCTAACACCGAAAATAGTATGCGCGCGCTGTCCGGTCACATGCATCCAGCCCTGTGGAAGAGAAATATGTCTGTGAATTAAGTTGTTTCACCCATAGGACCTTCATGATACGATGACAGCCACTGTGCCTGAATTATTTTGTGGCCGCTCTTGCCTTTGAGACTTATTCCTGCAGTTTTAGCATCTCTGCCTCATGAAGCACACACCAAGGAAACAAACTTCAAACCCACCAGTGTCTGTGGACCAGCTCACAAGCTTTGTAAATAATTCGGAGTGAATTCCACAGTGGTCGGTTGAAAGCATGCACGGTTTCCTACCAGCATACAGTACTTCCACAGAACCCCTACAGGTAACAGAGTTTATAAACAAACACACACACGCGCACACACACACACATCCTGAGTCTGAAGATTATATCAGCAAAAGCCTAACTTTGGCATTTCTGTGGAAATGGGTTTGTGTGAGGGCATGCGTGCATGGTTTTTTAAAAGGGTTAGTTTGAATTATTTGAAGCGGTGTTGCCTGAGTTACTCGTCAGTAGTTTGCATATTTGTTACAGTAGATGCCACAGAAGCTAAGCAATAAACTGAAAATATTACTTTCTCCAAACCAACCAGACTCCATAGGATAAATCAGTAATTTTACCTCACAGAACACAGAAGTTGTTGGTCTACCGCTGCTTCGATTTAATGATTTGTTTGTGTTATCATGTGACTTTGGTGTTTTAAAAGAGGTAGTTTGGATTCACTGAATTCACACAATAACAAACAAACTAACAGATTTGAGGCAGCAATAGACCAACAACTCCTTTGTTCTGCGGGGGTAAAATGAATGATTTCGACTATGGAGTTTGGTTGTTTTGATATTTGGATTATTTAATGGCAGTTTCATGAAGGCTCGCTACTGTTAGCTAACACTACCATTAGCTACTGTTTACGAACACATCCATTATCTACTGTTAGGGATCACTACTGTCAGCTACTATTAGCACACACTTCCGTAAGCTACTGTATTAGCAAACACTATCATTAGCTTCTGTTAACAAACACTACTGTTAGCGAACACTTCTGTAAGCTACTGTCAGTGAACACTATTGTCAGCTACTACTGGCAAACATGATCATTAGCTACTGTTAGCAAGGCTGTCGTTAGCTACTCTTAGCGAACACTGTTGTCAGTCATTGTAGGCAAATACTACTGTTAGCTAGTAGCTAGCTGTAAGTTAGCTAAAACTACGGGTGGGAAAAAATTAGGACAGGTTAACATTTATCCTAAAGTTAGGAGAGACTAAGATTTTGGAGAGTTAAGATGCTTGTGTGATATACTCTCCTGTCTGAAGTTAGGATAGGAACATTGACGTAGGAGCTGTTTATCCTTTATCAGGTCCTAACCCCTAATTACCATAGGTAGTAAATATTTAAGAGAGGATCTGCAAAGTTTCTGTAAGACGACTACATAACTGTAAGACTGGTTAATGTATAGAAGAAAATTAAAACTCAGCAGCCAGAATTTAGAGGTTTTTTCCTTTTGTTAGCAAAGGGAAAAGGAGAGAAGAAGCTTTGATACTGGATGTTCAGGGGAGAGGAAGTGTGTGTGTGTGTGTGTGTGTGTGTGTGTTCATTATTGGAGGGTTGAGTGTAGCTGAATGTGTTCTTCTGGTGGGAATGTGTGACTGTGAATTATGTGAATGAGTGTGTGTGGTGTGGTGGGAGGGTGGGAGGGAGGGGTGGGGCCTGTGTCGAGCCTGTGTGAGTGTGTGTGTGTGTGTATGCACGTGTACGCACACACACACACACACACACACACACACACACACACACACATTCTTCTCAGTGGCCTCCTGTGAATGTTTGCCGCATGCCAGTGT
>JAJHUR010096842.1:0-10441 GCA_027495735.1 Lutjanus campechanus
GACTGTGTGTTCATGTTATTTAAATTCAGACAGGAACAAAACAAACACACATGTAGGGGATGTAGTGGAAATTACAAATGTAAAAAGGTGGCAAAACTGTAGTGAGTGATCCAGTTTTCTTCCACTTTTAATCACACATATTATATTTCAGTATTTTCTTTTTGGAATGGGACATATTGTAACTCATTCACTCCAGTGCTGAGTACAGTTTTAAGGTGCTTGTACTTTACTTAAGTATTTCCATTTTACTCTTGATCTTCTGTTCCACTCCATTTCAGAGGAAAGTATTATACGTTTTACTGACAGATTAAGATTTTACATACAAAACACATGGTCATTTTATGAAATATTAGGAGTGGAGGGGAAGAAATGATCGGGCATAGTATGGCAATGTTTTGCATGGCAATATTGTATTGATACTAGTATGCCAAGTATAGTTCTTATATAAGATGAAATTTTAATATGGCAAATACAAATTAAACTTTTTTGATACTAGAATAATAAAAGTGATTTATTTTTCCTCTGTTTTTTCTGGTGAGGTCAGCAGAGGTCACGGTCAGCAGGATTGGTAGGTTTTGATGAAAAGACTGAAAAACTTTTTTTAGTAGATAAACAGTTTCGACGTTTTACTTAATTTGCAGTTGAAAAAAAGGTAATAAATCACTGTACATCATAATTTATGTTACTGCAATATCACAAGATGTTTAAAATCACAATATCATCATATCGTGACAATTTCGTATCGGGGGGCCTCTGGTGCTTTACACCCATATAAAATATGGAGCATTTTCATGAAGTAAAGCACCTAAAAGTATATCAGGTATTTGAATTGATTCTCCCTTGACAAACTGCAACATTAAAGTGCAGTTTAAATATTAATGTATCCATAATAATAGTCCAATAATATGTAACACTCAAAAGGTCGCCTTTTTCGTACTTCTAAAGTAATTTTATTTTGGATACTTGAAGTACATTTGGCTGATAATACTATCTACTAGTTTCACCTCAGTAAAGCCTATTCTAATTGAAAGAGATTAGATCAGTTTTGTATAACTGGTAATGAAGTACTGTATTGTATAGATGTGTTTCATAAAGATGTAAGCCTGGAAAAAATGGAGGATACTAGCTTATAAATAGTGCAAAACGGCATAGGTGTTTATGCTCAGTAAGGCTTTTAGAATATCTGGGTCATATCCGCAGGTAAAAACACAATTAAACTGAGTATTTTCAATAGCTTCACCATCCACTATATCCCTGTTTATGCGTCCGGATGAATCTCAGTTTGTTCGTCTCAGTGCACCTCTCAGTCTTTTTTGACACCTCCCAACCCAAAGGCACATCTTTCTTCCCCCTACTTCATCCATCCATCCATCTCCCCATCTCAAACCAAACTGAAGGCCTGTCAGCGCCTGTAACTTCCACCACGATCACACATTTGTCTTTGTCCGCGTCATGAAACACTGCAGTTCCCCCTGACCTCCCTGCCGGACTGTTTCTGTGGTCAAAAAAGTATTGTGCCTGTCTGTAGAGATTTGGCACTCCGAGAGAGACAAAACTTGTGTGTGTGTAGAGTGAGAAAGAGAACCCCCCCACCCCCACCCTTCTATCTGGGTCACATTCACTTGTCTGGATGGTTGGCATCGCTGTCAGTTTAAGCGAGACTCACACACACATTCATGAGCGCAAGAATATCTATCCGTCCCCCTCCCTCCCTTTTGACTCCAGATTAAAATTGACTGCCACCCGATTCCATCGCCCTCTTCTGTCCTCTCGCGACACCCACCACCACCACCCATACAACCCCCCCCCTGTTTTTGGCCCCACTCACATCCAGATTTTCCGGTTATGACTTCTGAAAGAGTTCACGGCTCTGTCATTACCAATCTGAAGCTGGTAATCTGGCCTGAGATGGCATTAGTGGTGCGGATTAGCGCTGATAAAGGCCCCATAAGCCAGCCGCAGCTCTTTGTTAAGAGCTAACCCGACTGATAGAGAGAGGCGATAGTGCCGCGCACAACCTCACGCACACACAGCCAGAGCAGATGCCTCATCGGCAGCTAAGCTGCGGAAATAATACAAATAATAGGCGGCGAGGAGGAGCAGGGAGATATGATCTGTGTTAGGTGACAGGACAGATGTTCTCGACTGGGGAAATTAGCAGGACTTTTTAGCCATAATAAGAGTCATCTAGACACCTCGCTATGAAGTAGAGCTGTTAGGGTTCAGATGGAAGAGATGTGTATGTGTGTGAGTGCGTGTGTGTGTGTGTGTGTGTGTGTGTGTGAGACCGGTGGTGTCTAGGGTTGTCCGTGTTGTGTTTCGATGAAGAAGCCCAGACAAGGATATCTTTGGAGGCAATTTTCCTTTCATAAATTCAGAAAAACGCTTTTTTAACATGAAAAATATTCTCATAAAGTCAGAAAAACAGCAGAATCCTTTTGTCACATGAAAAATTATCTAAAAATCCACAAAAACAGAGCTGAATTTTCTTTTTTTTTTACGTGAAAAATTATCTAAGAAATTCAGAAAAGCCAGAGACATTTTTTTAAAAATGAACTGATGAACAGAGCTGATTTTTTAAACAAAAAAATAAGCCAATTATTTTCCATGAAAAAAAGTATTTATTCAGAAAAACAGATTTATTTATTTTTTTACATGAAATTATCTCAATAATTCATAGAAACTTAGACAATTTTTTACATGAAAAAATGATCTCATTAATTCAGAAAAACGTAAAAAGTAAATTTATCAATGTAGAAGTAAAGCCAGAATAAAGGGTAAAGGTGGAAGACACCCTATATGGGTGGGGGCCGACATAGGGGTACAGAAACTAAGTCTCAAATTGTACTACATACTACAAATTCTGTTGTGTGAAGGAAGGGTGTGTTATTGGGATTTAAAGGAGATGTCCAGGGGTTGAAGTTGTGGGTGAGTGGTTGTGTTTACAGTTTGTTTGTGTCTGTCTGTTTACGGCTGAGGGCAGGTGGGGAGGCAGTGGGCAGCTTGTAGCAAGGCTAGCCGGGGGCACGCTCTGACTCACATGCCCGACTCAACAGTCAAGTGGTCAGTGTGTGAGAGAGCAACACACACACACACACACACACACACACAGATGCCCCAGCAAACTCCCTTTCATCAAGTGTATGTTAATGTCTTTACCTCATGGTTCAAGGGAAGATTGTTTCTGGATGAAAACCTCCTGCCAGCTTCCCAAACACACACACACACCTACAAACACACACAAACACACACACACACACACACACACACACACACACACGCACACATGCACACACACTCACTCCTACCATGTCAATGTTTGAAATGACGAAGCAGCAGTGGAATAATACAGCTTTTCAGAGAGAATTTGCTGTAAATGTGACACAGACATGAAACTGTGATCTAATGATAAATGATTATAAATGTTCCAGTAGTGAGCAGCAGTGGAATATAAGTACATTTACTCAAGTACTGTACTTGAGTAAATGTACTTATATTCCACTTATGGTCACACTACTGCACTTTTGAGATAATATTTTCACTTTATATGTCACATTCATTCATTTACTCTTCCAAGCTGAACTGTAAATGCAAATTCCAAATAACGCTGCAACATCAATTAATCAATTAGTCAAATAATTGAAAGTAGAGTCAAGTAAATTGAACTACTTTGATGATCAATAAATCATTTTGTGTCATTTTTAAGGAAAAATATCTCTGTTTTCAGCGTCACAAATGTGAATATTTTCTGGTTTCTTTACTTCGGTATGAGAGTAAACAGAATATTTTTGGGTTGTGGATAAAACAAAACATTTGAGGATTTCATTTCAACATTTTTCACCTTTTTGTGACATTTTATGGACCAAACAACTAATCAATTTATTGAGAGAATGATTGACAGATCAGTTGATACCGAAAATAAATTCTAAATGTATCTCTGATTATTTTTAAAGAGGATAGTTCACCCCAAAATCAAAAATACAGATTTTTCCTTTGGCCTGTGGCACTGTTTATCCATCTAGACAGTTCTGGTTTAAGTTGCAGAGTTTAGGAGACATCAGACATAGAGATTCTCTTGAATATAAAGGAGCTAGATGGGACTCAGCTTGTGGTGCTCAAAGCACCAAAAACATACATTTAAAGGACCAAACAGCAATGTCTCTTTCCATAAATAATGACTAGGCCACTCAAGATAATCCACAGACCTTCTTGTGAGCAATTTCATGTAGGAACTACTTCCTTTCTAGTAGAGAAAATGTAGGCGGATGTCTCGACAGCCGATATCTCTAAAACTTGGCAACTCACATCAAAACAATCTAGATGAATAAATAGCACTAGAAGTAAGAGCAAAAAAACAGAATTTTTGTTTTTGGGGTGAACTGTCCCTTTAAAAACACAAATTGAATAAATAAAGACTGTAATTTGAATCACATCAGTCGTTTCACTCCCAATTAAATACCTGTCCTCTCTCTGTGTCTCCTCTGTCTCTCTGTCTGTGTCTCAGCAGACTTGTTGTCGTCGCTGTCCTCCACAGCCTACCTGAACGACCACGAGGCGGTGACCAAGGCCTTCGCCGAGGCCCGGCAGATGAAGGAGCAGCTGAAGAGAGAGCAGCAGGTCCTGGACGCCAAGGTCGCCGCCGTCAGCAATCTCAGCCTCAACAATGGACGTTCGGACAAGGTAGACCACTTTAAAAAAAAATCACAGCTATGTACCAGCACATGATATCTGGATTGTGCTGTAACCTTAGCAACAAGAGAAACAAGTGTGACAACTGCCCAGAAGGATTAAAAGCAGGAAAATCAAGGTTTTTTTTTTTTTTTTCATCACTTTCCTGAGGATAACAACAAATGGAGTTTACCCCACATTAAAATCTGGAACATACAGCGGAGCTTATTTGCCACAAGCATCCGGAGTATTTTGTTTTCATAAGAAATTATGACTTTATGAGTTCAACTTCAAGTCATGACAGCAAGAGTTCAAAAGGTCATCTGTCACTTTTGATGATGTGAATATTATTGTAATGAATTTATATATTGCGCACTAGATTTAAATGCCCATATTAGTATATAAAAACACTTTTTTACTATAAAACCTTCATTTGTTTGTTCTTCTGAAATACAGTGCACATTGTTTACGAATACATTTCTTCCTGCCGCTGTTCAAATACAAATTAGGGCCTGAACAATACTGGATTTTCATGGGTAATTCTGATACCTATAATAGGGAATAAAGATATATCAGTTGATATTGTTTATACAGAGTATAATATACATAAAATATGAAAATAAACACATTTTTTGCCATGATCCATCAAATGTGGTTAGCAGCCACCTGTGACAAAGATAAGTATCGTCAGGTAATTTGTAAACTTTTACCAGTGTTTTTGGTCGCACTTTATTTTACAGTACATCAGATTAGACAAAAACTAGAGATAATATGTATTCAACAGTATTAGACCCTTATTAGTCTTTATTAGAAGGTAAATATGGACACATTTCACTTCAGTTTACAGTTCAATTTTAGTGTATCACAGGGTAACTAAGAAAATCTAATAGGGGTCTAATAAAAAACAGATTATTTATAGTTTTTGTCTATTTTGATACAAAGTACAGCTTGCTACATCTTATTAGTGTACTGTAAAATAAAGTGTGACGGTATTTATAATCATTCTAAATAACTGTAGATTTTAAAACAACACAAAATGAGCCAAATATCTGTATAAATTAAACTTGAACTAAGAAAAAGGATCAAATATACATAAAAGGTTGCCTATAGAGCATGGATAACATATGTGTCATTACGGATTTAGGCTGATATAGTTGTGATAGGCCGATATCAGGCCAATAATAACGGTCGACCAATACGTCGTCACACTCTACGCACAGTAGAAATTGTGATATTGTGATAAATGACTCCCGCATCAAAAAACTGGAGTGGCTCTCCTTATGAATTGAGTATTTTATCTCAAGAAAAAAAACAAAAAAACAACTAATTTCAAAGCTCTAAATTCATAAAATAAAAAGCAGAAAAAATGTCTCTGAAGTCATCACAGGCTGTACCGTCTCATTGTCAGCGTGTAATAATTTGTCTTGCCATATGCCATCCGTACTGCACCATGTAGGAGGTAAATCGGTGTACAATGCGCTCGCTGAAATGTGTTGAAGCTAAACAGGGCCAGATAAGGTAAAACCAGAGGCGTCTCGGAGGTAATGAGTGTGTCTGTAAGGCGCACTGCAGGGCTGTGTGTGTGCGAGTGTGTGTGTGTTTGTGCGTATGTGTGTGGCAGAGCGCAGCGTCGGGGAGACAGTAATGTGAAGTGACGGCGCCGGCTCCTCGGCAGCGTGGCTAAATTGTGGTTATTTGTTAAACACATTGGGAGTCAGCTGGTGCACGCGCGCTCACACACACACACACACACACACACACACACACAAATACAGACACACATAGAGAGCAACAGTGTGCTTGAAGCATCTGCACCGCTGACATTCAACAGCTCTATCTGTCTCTTTCTTCCTTTTTTTTTCCACTCTCTCATCTGATGTGTTTCAAACAGTCAAACCCACACTGATCTGTGTATTCAACCCAGGGTTTTTGTGCTCATTTAGACAGAGTGTAAATGTGTCATATACTGTAGATACAGTACGAAGGCTTAGCCAATTAGATTCACACCAGGGGAGGTCAGGGAAATAGATGAATTCTGCATATTTTACAGCCTGTTCCACACATTTATTGCATTAGATGGAGATATTTAGTTATTTTACTCCACTTCAGGGGATAATAAAATACTAGACATCATTTTGTTATATAATTTTTGTCATTTCTTCTTAAATTGGTGTATGTTATCTAGAGCTGAAATGATTAATCGATTTATGAATTGATTATTAAATGAATTGCTAACTATTTTGATAAACTGGTTGAGTAATTTTTTTGGGGGGAAAAAGCCCAAATTCTCAGATTCCAGCTTTTAAAATGTGACTATTTTCTGGTTTCTGTGACAGTAAACTGAATATCTTTGGCTTGTGGGCAAAACAAGACTTTTGAAGACGTCATCTTGGGCTTTGGGAAACACAAATCGACATTTTTCACCATTTTCTGACAACAACTAATCAATCAATCAAGAAAATAAACGTCAGATTCATTGATAATGAAAATAATTGTTAGTTGCAGCCCTAATATTATCATACAGGAATTCAATGAAAATGAGGTGAGAATGTAAGGTTTTCTTTTTATTGTGACTTATCCTCTCATACCAGTTATAAGAGTAGAAATTATGAATTATTTCTTATCTTTTCATGTGAAACTAAGATTAAGAGTAGATGTAATTGTAATTTTTGCACATCTCTAACATCTCTAATATGATAAAGTGTTTATTTAATCTAAAATCCTGGAATCCTGGTCTTTTTGGGATTAAAAAAAAAAAAAAAAAAGACTCTTTCTCAGCTTCCAAAGCCACGCGTCACACCGACTCCTGCTTCCCCGGCCCTTTGGCTTTGTGCTGCGTCGAGAGTGTGAAGCCGGCGAGCTCTCTGCGTTCAGATACAACAGTGTCATCTCTGACACACTCAGAGGATTAGTTTTTGTCGCTACTTTGTGTCTTGGCTCCAGTGTCAACCCATTCAATCCACTTTTCTCATGTACTGTACCGGGGCTTAATGTCAGACTAGCCTGTCATCCACTCTGTCTCCCTGTTCATCTCCGTCTCTGTCTCACGCAGCAGAAAGCCTTTTGTAACAACACATTGAAGCTTAACATCTGAAAGTGTGAGACACATTTTGCCTTGAACGAGCTTTGAATGAGGCTGATCATTTGTGTGAAATGAGAAAGATTCCTAAAATATATCTGATTTACATACAAAATGACAAAATCATTCCAGCCCACTTGCAGATTATTGTTCATTATTAATACATAATAAATTCAAAATAAAATACTTTTTAAATGGCTTTTAAAAAAAGCAACAACAAAAAAAAGCACATTTCCGCTGCCTTGTATTCTCCCTCTCTCGAGCTTGTCTTTTTAGCCGTATTTATTCCAATCTGGGGGGAAAATTATCTCTAACAATTAAACTCTGTTGGACTAAAAACAGAGAAAAAGCATTTCATTATCATTCTGCCCTCCCTCCATCCAACCAGCCAGCTCGCCAGGGTCACATGTAAATGGAGAGGGACACTTTTTGGAAGGTTGTTTTAGAAGACGACAGTGTTTTGGGTAGCGCTCCTAATCGTATAATTAAACTGTAAAACGCTGGCGCTGCTGCACCGCGGTGTGTGTGTTTGTGTGAGCGTGTGTGTTCGTCAGGTTCCAGCGCAGAGTGTGCCGGCTGCTTGCATTAAGCATGTAAATGCTCAGTAAATCAGCCTTTTATTGGTTGTAATAAATACCCAGGGGGCCGTGCGGCGTGGCCTCGCTCTCGTCCGCGCTGCACTCTCTCGTTCTGTCTCTCTCTAATGCGTCGACCCTCGGGGGCCTCTGCAAGAGAGAGGCAAGCCGCTGCACTCCACTCTCGCAGGTGGCTGCCAGGAGTGGCTCCACACACACACACATACACACACACACACATACACACACTCATATAATATACAGTATACACACCAAACAGTAAACATCCAAATAGGACTAAATGTAATCAGCATTCTTGCACATGCAAACATGCACACAGATGTGTGTTCAAGCATGCAGGCGTACAGCACTCTAACAATTTGATGTTGACATTAACATTCCCGTAAATTTACATAGAAACAAACCAAAACACAAACTGTCTGCTCAAATCGCTGCTGTTATGTGTCTGTTTTCTATCTGTTTGGATCCATTTATATCAAAACATGTTTTATTTCTCATTAAGATACCAATTCACAATAAGACTACACTTATAAATGGTTATAATTAGGTTATTAACTAGATTGTAAATACTTTATAAATCATTAATACACTGTTCAAACACATTAGATAAAAGGGCAACAGTGACCTGTTGCTTGCCAAATAGTGAGCTCACTTTTATCTCATTTATAAGTTTCATTTGGCATCAAATTAACATATCAAAGTACCAGTTTCACATTAAGGCTTTGGCAGTATTGTTAAACTTTTCATTTTCAGCAGGCACCGTTTTGCACTTTACAATAAGGCTCCTTTTTCTAGTTAGAAATGTAGTAACTTAGCAGCTCCTTAGTAAGATGAATTAGTTGTCAGCAGAAACCGGATATTGCAAATAGTGAGCCCATATCAAGATATGAAAACTGTGTTTTAACTTGTTTATAATTGCTTATTAATGTTTTATAAAGTAAGTACAACCTAATTAATAACCTAATTATAAACTATTTTTTAAATCATTCATAAGGGTTATTGTGAAGTGGTATCCAGATTAAAATGGGAATATGACTGAGCTTCATTCATTCATTAGTTACTTCTGTGAAGGAGATTATAAATCTTTAAAACTGTTTTTTTTTTGTTAAGAGATTTTACGCCAACAGGCATAAAAAAAAAATGACTTTCTTATTCAGGGTTTGTACGGATCCTTGAAAACACTTGAATTTGAATGTTGTCAAGGTTTAAAAAGTGCCTGGATTCTGGATAAAGCACTTGAAACTGCTTGAAATTTCAATGCCATTGTAATATGCAAAATTGATATGATACATTTTATGATAAATTGCTCTCTGACTGAATAGATGAAGATATAAAATAAGTCAGATATTGGCTCAGGCATTTTGTAAAGGATGCCAAGTCTGCTCACAGACAGGTTTTGAAACATGAAGCTTTCCCGTGTTTTTCTTTAGTTTATCACTCTTCTGTGCCGTGCTATCATGAACCATAATTTTGGTTGTTTTTTTCCACATGTGATTTAATATAATGAAGAAGTGAAATAATCATTTTGAGTATATGTTTATAAATGTGTAATTTACCAAAGCTGTGTGGTGCTGGAGAAGCTTGAAAATACACCTTGAACATATTTGAAATATACTTGAATTTGACTTTGGAAAAGGTGTAGGAACCCTGATTATTATCATGATTTTCTTTAGTCAAATTACACAAACCTGTTTTAGCTGTGGGACAAATAATATCACAGACAAAACCTTTTAAAGCCAATCAGTGAAGAATGAATTATAAGAATGACGTGTTTGTGTTTAAAAGTTAATTGGTCAGTCGTTCAGCATCACTATGGGCCCGTGGCTTCACTCATTCATACGTTCACACTCACACTGACTCACTCACTAACTGACTGCAACTGTGAACTGTTTGTGTGTGTTCAGGACAAAGCTGCCTTGGAGAGTCTGAGTCAACAGCTGAAGCAGCAGGCGGAGGACAAGTTCAGCCACGCCATGCTGGACTTCACCATGAGCGGAGACTCTGACGGTAGGCATGCACACACACACACACACACACACACACACACACACACACACACACAGGTGAGAAAAAGGGTGTGAAAAAAATGCACTAAATA
>JAJHUR010096844.1:0-15987 GCA_027495735.1 Lutjanus campechanus
ATAACAGTGAGAGATATGCAGAGGATGAAGGGTTACACTGTTGGGTTGCAGACCATCACCATTGTTTGTTTCACCAAAAATCTTACATGTCAGCACTTCAGTGGAACCAGAAATAGGTCTGATATCTTACATAAGAGTAAAGGCGACAGGGTGGGCGTTGTGTCCCTCGTTAATTTGCTGTTAAAAACTTGATTTCACAACATGTCACCAAAAACTTTCAGCAACATCAGTGGTTCTCACGGGGGTGTGTGAGGAGGTTTTTGACTGGGGTGGCCCAAGCAGGGCACTCAGTGTAACCTTGTAAAAAAAAATTAGGCTATATGTAGTGCACTTCTTTTTCCAGAAACAGCCAAATGTAATGCAACATCATGTGGCAGAGGAAGAGGCCAGGAGACCACGGGAAACATAACCTGCCTCTGTGAACCTGGCTTTGAAGGAGACCGGTGCCAAACAGGTTAGGAGAACACTCGGAAATTAAAGGACCAGTATGTATGATTCAGTGGCATCTAGCGGTGAGCTTGTAGATTGCAAACACGTCTTGCTCTCTCTTTCTGATCATGTACGTGGGAGAAGCTGTGGTGGCTCCAAGAAGAAAGGGCCTATCTAGAATCAGTGTTGTTTATCTGCTCTGGGTTAGTGTAAGAAACTTGACCCTTGCCCTCTGTAAACTGCTCATTCTAAACTCACAAAACACAACAGCTCTCATTTTAAGGTGATTATACACCATTCAAAACACACTTCTGAATATTATATCCATTTCTGCCATATTCTGCCAATAAATCCATATGAATTTTACACTGGATGTTTAAATGCTAACTGTGCTCAACATTTGCTAATATATAGTAAACATAACTGAGCGTAACCATGTCTAGTCACAGTTGTAGTTGCTCAGCTATGATTGGACAACTGAACCCACCCCTTTTTGCTCAATGAAAAAACAGTTGAGGAAGCTGGATACCTCAGTCAACTTTCTCATGTATTATATGTATAGTTAAGTTGGGTAATGCTATCAAAACGCTTGTCAGTTAGCACTGGCAAAACACTAGCTAACTAGCTAATGAGCTGGCTAATGTGGTTTTCATTTCAGCATAGACAAGCCTTGCCTTGAGAAATATGCTAATCATAAATCCTGTTTCTTAAAAAGCCACATCAAGCCATTAGTTTTTGATGGTTGTTACAGTTCAAGTGGTAGAGGTTGTTTTAGTAGTGCACTTCTTTTTCCAGAAACAGCCAAATGTAATGCAACATCATGTGGCAGAGGAAGATGCCAGGAGAACACGGGAAACATAACCTGCCTCTGTGAACCTGGCTTTAAGGGAGACCGGTGCCAAACAGGTGAGAAGAGAGCCCTCTGAAATTAAGTCACCAATCTCTAAATTTGCAAACAATAAATAAATAATTACGATGATAATGGTGGTACGTGTAGCACTCAAAATTCTTAGTTGTTTTGAAACAATGTGTCCTAACCGTGCACAATGTGTGCTACTTGTTATCTGTACCTAGTCACAAACATGTCTAATTACGGTTCCTAAGCTATGATTGGCAAATGCATTTTCAGGGAATGTTTTAAGCGAAGTGTCACCCAACAAGTTCACCATGTCAGCTTAAAGGGGTGCTGTGTTCAGTGCCATGTCATTGTTTTGATGGCCTATTATCCCGAAAGCCCTAATAGTCTGAAAAATATCCCACTGGACTGAAAGCCAATTTGCCAAACCCCCCATAAATAACCCTACCCCTGATAATTAACTTCAAACCTGTTTGATTTAATCAGAACAGTCAAGATCATAAAAAGACCAGGCTAATAAGATGGCTCTGACTGAGTTTTTGATGATCTTACATTTTACGACTCAGGTGGCGTACCAAATGAAGTAAAACTTCTGCATTATTCCACGCCGGAAATTTATCTGACAGTAAAGTCACTTGAAATATCTTTGGTGTGAGGCCAGAAACACAGCCTATAAGGGCAGAAACCCCACTGATTCAGCACCATGAACAGGGCTGGCAGTCACTGAACTAACAACTGCAGGGAGAGTGTGTATTTATGTTTTTTTTATTTCAGATTTTGTTTTCAGATTTACAGGCTGTTGGACAAATGGGCTTTCAGTCCAATGGGACATGTTTCAGACTATTGGGGGTTTCAGAGTAATGGGCCATCGGAACAATATACAGTCCCTGTTGTGTTCACAGCTTGTTTCCGTCGTCATATCACACACTCATACTGTATTATGATGTATGGGCCTTTTACTATCTTCCCACAGAATGTCCTCTGATACTGCACTTCTTCAGAACATTACATTTAAATTTGCAAAGAATTTTAACACAGTCATCATAGGCCCCGCATCTGTTTCCTCTGTTTCCTGAGGCTGGGTTGAAGATCACATTCAAATTACTGATCAAAATACTTGCATCAGCATGTATGTGCTCTAAAATATTAAACACCATATTTTCACATTGGAATGCTAATGTAAGATGTTTTATAACTGCATCCCTGGTGAACCTTAACCTGTTTGTGCCCCCAGCTGTGTTATGCCCCCCTCTGTCTCAGCCTGATAACGGACACCTTAGCTGCTCAGGAGGAAACCAAACATTCAACTCAACTTGTCGATTTAAATGCTACTCAGGCTTCCTGATAATAGGCTCACCGGCCGTTACCTGCGGGGTCACAGGAGTCTGGAGTGGGCCAAGACCTGCATGTGCAAGTATGTGTATGAAATTATGACAAAGTTATATAATAAAAGAGCTTTATATATATATATATATATATATATATATATATACACACACAGTCTTGTTTTTTTTTTTAAACAAGACTATGCTGCTTTTGCTTCTGAATGAATCATTTATTTATTATTAAAATTCACTATAGTAGCAGTAGTAGTTGTATTAATTTGTTTGGTCAAGTATTGTATGAGTCAGAATAAAAATGACTGTGTTTTATATTTTCTCAGGCTATAAACAGGCTCTGTTGGCTGTAGCTGGGTGTGGAGCCTGTTCTGCCCTCTGCTGCATCTGTTTCTGCTGCATGAAACGCAGAAAAAGTCAGTTTCCCAATTACAATTCACAGAAATAGTGATGCAGTGTAGTGTTATTGCAGAATTTTTATTGCAACAGACCCCAGTAGTGAATCTGTTTGTCTGTTATTTTCTCACAGGAAAGAAAGTTGCCCAAGTAAGGTCAGTGTTGAAATGTACCAGAGCAACTCCACCCAATTCAGTATTTGTTAAAATGTACCTAAAATGTACCTGTAAAATGTTACCATTTATACATTTATAGCTTCTGTTACTTTAAATGCTGAAGTGTTTTACTGTGACTGTGATTCAGTATGGTTATTAATTGCAATTGTGTCCCTTTAATATCAGTCTTCTTGTCCTTTGCAGGGAGCCTGAAGAAGTGACAAGTGAGGCACAGGCATGAAGAACAACTGGAACCTCATTTATGTCTCATTAAAATAGATCTAATGACCCAACTTTGCAATAAGACTATCCTTATAAATGATTTATAATTGGGCTATTTATTAGGTTGTAAACGCTTTATTAATCATTAATTGGCTGTTACACCACATGAAATAAAAAGGGCAAGAGTGATTTGTTGCTTGCCAAATAGTGAGGCCACATTTATCTGTACTATTAGATTTTATTGTTTATTAAGTTTACTTCGTTCTCTCGATCAGCAGCATTTATACCTGTCAGCTTCAGCAGATATTTGTTAATAAGTTACCAGCATTTAACCACCGTCAGCATGTCTTAATAGTAAAAAAGTTTCATTTAGCATGAACTTAACGTATCATATTACCAGATTTATATAGTGATGCTTTGGCAATACTGTTTACCTTGATGTTTTCAGCATGCACTGTTTTACTCTTTACAGCAAGGCTCCTTTCCCAGTTGTAGTAGAAGTAACTAATTAGTAAAATTAATTAGTTGAAAGCAGTAATTGGATCTTGCCAAATAGCGACCCCATATCAAATTCATATGAAAACTATTATAACTTGTTTATAACTGTTTATTAATTATTATTATTATTACCTAATTACTAACCTAATTATGAACCATTCATAATTTTTTAAGGACAGTCTTTTTGTAAAGTGGTACCCTGTTAGCTAAGCATTTTATTTAATATACTGTATGTTAAAGCTTAAATTGGGTATACTGCATGACTATAAAGTTTGTGCGTGTTTGGTTTATTATCAGTTCGTGCATATGTAAACTCTGCATTCATTTAGTAATTTAATAATTAGAGCTGCATTTTTCTGTTATCTTTATTTATGATACATTTGATTAAATAAAATAAATTTTAGTGAGGAAGTTTGAGTACTGGTGAGTGTCTGCATGTGTGTGTGTCATTGTGTCTGGGTGTGTTTGTGTGTTCCCAGGGTGTTATATGTGGTAGAGTGGTGCCCTTCCTGAGAGGAAGTTATGGCCAAAGTGATATTACAAAATAGGTCATTGACTTATTCGCTGGAAGACATTTATTCTGTGTTGCCATCAATCGTCAGCAAAGCAGAGTAAACGCAATAACGAGAGTGAGTGACTGAAGACAGATCAAAGGGTAAGACCTGTGAAATAACAGTGCAAATGTTGTTCATACATACATGATTCATATGCAACTATGAGGGGGAAAAAAACTTTTTTCTAATTTCAGATGCCTCAGGAATCAGTTGACCTGCATCACATGGTGCTGATAACTGCATTAATTGCATTTTCCCAAGGTAGGTCTGCATAATTTAAAAGGCACCAAACTCTTTTTTTAATTTCACCAGTTTATTTGTCTTTATACCTAATCTTAGACTTGAGCAGCAGAGGAGGAGCACATGCATGGACCTACAGCTACAGCGTAAGTCCAAGCCGTACATGGTTGGAGGCCAGGCAGTGGTGCCAGGAGCACTTCACAGACATGGTCCCCATCCAGAACCAGGAGGAGGCTGACTTCATCAACAATCTGCTGCCACAGAACAAAAAATATTACTGGATAGGCATTACAAGAATGGGTCAAGGGTGGATCTGGAGTCGAACCTCTGAGCAGATCCCAGAAAAGGCTCAGACATGGGCGGCAGGAGAGCCGGACAACAGGGAAGGTCAGAACTGTGTGGAGTTTTACATCAAGAAAGGGAGTGACAGCGCCAAGTGGAACGATGAAAACTGTCGCAGGAAGAAGGGAACCGTCTGCTTCAGTGGTAAAACGCTGTTTATTTTGTTCATTGGAGACATTTACTGACATCTGTTGAATTCTAAAAGCATTTGAGCTCTGTCAATGTATGTCTGTAGACTCTTGTACACAGGATTCCTGCAGTGTCCATGCAGACTGTGTTGAGACAGTAGGGAACTATACCTGCCAGTGCCATCCTGGTTTCCATGGGCCACGCTGTGAAGAGGGTAAGCAAACATTAATGAGGTACAGTTAACAAAAATATAAAGATATAAGACTTATTTGCACGCAAAAGGTTTATTTCTCTCAAATTTTGTTCACAGATTTGTTAAAATTCGTGTTAGTGAGGACTACTCCTTTGCCAATATAATCCATCCACCACACAGTTTTATCTTGAAAAAAAGACATTTGTTAGGTACTGAATTGTTTCACAAAGAGCAACAAATGCTCATTTTTTTCCCAGGAGGGGAAATTCACGATCCACCCGTCTCTGTCTCTAGTGGATGCAAGTACAACAATGCCTTCGTTGGGTGGGTTGGTTAGGTTTAGGTACAACAAGTGATTGGTTAGGGTTAGGGTTAGATATCAGGTAAGCCAATCAGAAGCAGGGTAGGGTGGGTCATGAGTTTGCCCTCTTGGGAAAACAATGTTATCTGTATCCCTATGTGAAATCGCCACAGTTCAATGCCTAATAAATGTCTTTTTTCTAGATAAAAATGCACATTTTAGACTAACCTTTTATTGTGACCACTCCAAGGCACAGCTGAGCAGTAATCAGGCTATTTAATCAGCACTTCTATAGGCCACACTTGTCAGGTGGATGGATTATCTTGGCACAAACATACTCATTAACAGAGATTTTAGCATATTTGTGAACAAAATAAACCTTTTATGATCACAGAAGTCTTAGATCTTTTACTTCAACTCATGAAAATGGGAGCAAAAACAAAAGTGTTGCATTGTTGAGTGTATTTAAACCAACCATGACCTCTGTCTGAGAGGGGTTAAATAATATCTTTTTGTTTTTTGTTTTTCTGTAGCAATCACATGCAAACCTTTGCTGGATCCAGAACAAGGTTCTCACTACTGTTCCTATCCCTATGGGTCCAATAGTTTCAACTCTTCCTGCCTTTTTCACTGTGAATTTGGCTTTCGGCTGGTAGGCGCGCCCCAACTGCTATGCCAAGCCAGTGGACATTGGAACCACCCTGTTCCTCTGTGTCAAGGTATGTCAACTGGATATCAGCAGTGTCCAAACAATTGTTATTTCAGGTGTCATAGTTACAAGGAAAATATTTATCACTGTCTGTCTTAGTTGAACAGTGTCCAGCTCTGAACCAAACCAACATCAGGGCAGGTAGCATGAAGTGCAGCCACCCTATTGCACCGTACAGCTACAACTCTACCTGTGAGGTCAGGTGTGATGAAGGCTATGAGCCCAATGGACAGGACCAGATACGGTGTGACCACACTGGCCAGTGGACAGCCAGTGTCCCAGCATGCACAGGTAAAGTGTTTGTCATTACCTTTGAATGTAAAAATACACAAAAACATATTTTAAATTCTATCATTAGCTTAAAGGTTAACTTCTGTATAAACCTGGGCCCAGCCTAACCCATTTTCTTTTTTGTTTTTGTGTCTAAGTGACTAATGGGGGCAACATTTTTTTTAAATTGGTCCAGTATTTAGTATTGAGTGACACAGCTGCAAAACAGGTGAATCCTTATGGATTCCACTACGAGTTCTTGTTTTGCCACTGACAGGCTGAGATTGTTATTATAAATGTCTGAAAACATTATTTAAAAAATTGCTAGAGAGACCTTTTTTAAATGAGTAAGATTCGTTTTGTTAAACCAGAAACAGCAGCATTTACAAAAATCGTAATTTTATCCTCATAAAACACACTTCACACACTCCACGCATTCAAACTCGACAGAAACAAAATAAACCTCACCAATATCATCTTGGTTCGATTTTCCACCCGCCACCAACTCTGGTTTGGTTGAAATAAATCCTTAATTTACGCTGTTAGATGTAAAATTATTGGGAGAAAAATTAGAGGGAGGTCCGGCGTCAGAGAAACAGCTGGGAGAAATCAATAACAAAATATACAGGCTTATCGCCAGAATATTTTCACATGTAATGCTAAGAATTAAGGGTTTTAATCAAACCAGAGTTGGTGATTGCTAGAACAGTGGAAAGACAATCCAAAAAGTTTCTGGTGAGTTTATTTTGTTTCTGTCAAGTCTGAATGACTTTTATATGCTAGAAAGTTAGCTAACATTGCTAATGGTTATCTAAGACACTGGTATGATTATTAAAATGCTTAAAAACACTATACACAAAATGAAAGGTAAATTCTATTAACAATATGTTCCAAGCTAACTGTGAAAAGTGGCTTAACTAACTTAAGGATGAAAAATCACTAAATTTGACTAAGTTTTGTGAGTGTTATTTTGTTTCTAGCTGTCAAATTTGAATGAAGTGTGTTTTACAACGATCAAATTATTGTTTCTTTAAATGGAGTCT
Organism: Lutjanus campechanus; assembly: GCA_027495735.1. Lineage (NCBI taxonomy): Eukaryota > Metazoa > Chordata > Actinopteri > Lutjaniformes > Lutjanidae > Lutjanus > Lutjanus campechanus. Next base: position 7,675 of record JAJHUR010096844.1, read on the forward strand.
AGTGAAATTTGATGGGAGTGATAAATCAGCTGTTTCTGGTTGAAAAAAATGCATCTCACACTTGAACACAAATGTATATCTCTGTAGGGACATTTAGACACTTAATACAATACCAATCAGAGCCTGTCAGCGGCTCAAAGATTTTTGACCCCATTAGTCACATTGTCACAAAAACACGGGAAAATAGGGTCCAGGTTGAAAAATACAGAAGTTGCCCTTTAATTTGTTCAAAAATCTCTGACTAATTTTTGTCAAAGACTTTTCATGGATTCCGTTTTTGTAATAATTGACCCCTGTTAATATCTTTCCAGCCACCTTTTACTAATTACTTAGCTGGCCTCAGGGTATAGTCACATCCTGTCCAGACAGTGCAGCAGACCATATCAAGGTCACAACTGTTATCACTTTACTCAACACTCATTTAGGCTTGCCTTGGGAAAACAACATTGTCAGTTGTCAGTGTGCTTATTCATACCCCCACTTCATGCTCACGTTATGTTTATGTAAGGACTATGGACTATGTGTGATTCGTATCTGTATCCCACTACAGTGAAAAAGTGCTTCCCTATTTTGTTTCCTTTTATGGGAAACATGACATGTGAGCACCCATTGGAGCCGTTCTCCTACGGCTCACAGTGCGACTTCACCTGCCAGGAAGGCTACTACCTGACCGGAGACAGCACACTCAGCTGTCTGGCCTCTAAACAATGGAGCAAACCCACACCTACATGCACAGGTAGGTGGGTCACAGATATCATGTCAGGGCTTACTATGATTACACAAAATAGTACACTGTTCTGATGAGTGAACGTGTGTCTTCCTCTCCAGTGATCCAGTGCAACAGTCTAAAGGCTCCCCTCCATGCCTCCATGCAATGCCAGGACCTTATCGGCGCGTACAGCTATGGCTCAATATGCGCCGTGCAATGTGAGGAAGGCTTTGATTTGATTGGCACAAACATGACGACATGTTCTTCACAGGGCAACTGGAGTGATGCACCTCCTGTTTGTCAAGGTATGACCACTGATGACGAACTGCTGAAGTATACATAAGCATGAGAATAAATACTGCGCAGTCTGTTTTACTACTTTTATGCGAAATGTGTATGTAATTGGTCTCCCCCTGATTTCTGCATTTCTTTTAAGTGAAGAAGTGTAACCCAATAAATCCCCCTCATGGCTCCCTTTCCTGCTCCGATCGTCATGAAGAGTTCAGTTTTGGTTCTCGGTGTAATATAACATGTGAGGAGGGTTTTCTCCTGAATGGGACAGCTGACACAGAGTGCACCTCTCTGGGCACTTGGAGCACAGACATCCCAAGTTGCCTGGGTAAAAAAATTACACATGCCTGTATAATAATCTATTAACTATAACCAGTTTAAAAGGTCGTAATTTCAAGGTTTAGATATGGTTTCAGTGACACCATGAAACTAAAATATCTCTTCTTCTACCTTCACCTTCCAGCTAAGAGATGTCCCACTCTGAACGCTCCCTCTCATGGCTCATTAGTCTGCTCTGATCCTCATGAAGAGTTCAGTTTTGGTTCTCAGTGCAATATCAGATGTGAAGAGGGTTTTGTCCTGAATGGGACAGCTGACACAGAGTGCACCTCTCTGGGCAGGTGGAACACAGACATCCCTCATTGCTTGGGTAATGTTCACATCTTTATTTTACAAACTTTTGATTAAAATCTATAGAAGTGCTCTTAATTTAGTGGTTTAGAGCAGGTCTATGCAATTATGTTTTTCAGGAGGGCCATATTTGAACAAAAGTAAAGTGCCAAAGGGGCTGATGTGTACATTTCCTGCATCTGACCTGTAAAGTTAAGAATTTAAGTGCATCAAACAATGGACCTTTTTTTCTCCACCTTAGTTTTCACAACACTGAACAGAAGTACAGGAAAAATGTAATCCTAGATAAGAAGTAGCTTGTTGATTTTTGCATTCAATATTTTTTTTTCTATTCTCTCAAATTTATTCTGCTTAAACAGTCTGAGTTAAAATGTGCAGTGAACCTACAAGTTCCTGATTTGACCTACCAGTCTCAGTAAGGGCAAAAGACGTCACAACCATAGAGGTTTAAAACCTCAGTTTATCATGTTATAAATGGCATAAGTAAAGTACATAGTTGAAGCACCCTCAGGCTGCGTTCCAATCTACAGTGTACTTAGACCCTCTCCCTTCCTACTCCGTATTCCCTCAGGGAATGTCACCTAAGGGAACCCCCCTGAACAAAATTCCTCTGTTCTGCAATGTTACCAACACAGACATTATTCCTTTGGATTCCATCTGGATACATTTCGCTCTCAACTATGGAAACTTTACATCACTGAAACAAAATGTTGAGTGAAACAAAACAAACAAAACAAAAACTGATACAATACAAAACTTATTTTGTTGAAATGCAGGCAATGTTGTGAAAAGATGTGTTTTGATTAATTTACGAGACATATGGTGCATTCCAAAAGAGATTATTATCCAAGTTATTTACAAATTATTATTATTATTATGTTGATTCTGTATAGACTACTATTATGTAATATAAACTGTATATTATGTTGTCTTTGATAATATTGACTGATAACATACAACAACAATAGTTACATATGTAAACTATATAAAATCTAAATATAAAAATATTATCTTATGAATATTATGAATTCGTTTTTCAGAGTCTTGCTGGGTCAGGAATGGCCGTACCTTGGCAATATTTCTGAAGTGGAAAAATGCCACCTTGGTCAGTTTATAGATGTGGGGAGTGAAACTTGGACCAGAGTCTAAGATAACATCCAGACTCATTACTTCTGGTATCACCCAGGAGAACAAATTGCTCATTTTTTTCAGCAGGTCATTCCTTTTTGATAAGGTGTCAACTGATAGAATTTCTGTCATGTCCTCATTTAATAAAGAAAAAAAGATTAATTCAGTTATTTATCGCTGACAGGCAGGTAGTGAGGGGGCATACAGCATCTACATCATTTGGCTCTACAGATATACAGTATACAGCTGTGTATCATCAGTATAGTTAAGGAAATAAACATTATGTATCACCAAGAGGAAGCATGTATAGGGAGAACAACAGAGAGGTGACACAGCTCCCTTGTGCAACACCAGAGGTTGTGTCATATTTCCCTGACACATGGTTCCCAAGATGAACACATTTTTTTTCTTTCTGTAATTTATGTTTGGAGCCAGCTTAAGATCGATTTAAAGAGTCCAACATAGTGCTCAAGGCAGTATAGGAGAATTTCATGGTCTATTGTGTCAAACGAGGCGCTTAAATCCAGGAGAACCGGGACTGAAACCTTACCGGCATCAGCACTAAGACTCATATCACTGACTATCTTTGTGAGGGCAGTTTTCACTACTTGTTAGTTCTGAAACCTGATTGAAATTTCTCTAAAACAGGCACTCTTAAAGAGTTGGGAGGGGACTGGGTCGAGGCAACAGGATGACAGATTGCTCTGGTATTATAAAGGTCAGGGATTGAGATGCTGCTGAAGTTGCTCATGGTTGCCCGATTTTCCCGAAGTTTTAGACTCAAGTTTTAGCAATAGAAGCTTAGAAAGTCAAGGCTGGGTGCCGGGTTTAGTAGTCTTTCAATAAGGGAAAAGAGTATTCTCGAGTTGTTGTTTTTTGTAATGATCTTAGAAAACTAGGCCCTTCTGGCAGTGAGAACAGTGTTATTATAGGTTACATATCATGTGTTCTTTATAGATAATACAGTGGACCTTTAGTCTCACTTTTCTCCATTTTCTTTCCGCTGCTGGGCAAGATCTTTTGAGTTCATTGAAACTGTGGTTTATCTATGGAGATGTTTTACTATCTGACTGCTTTTTAACCTTTAAAGGTGCAACTTCACTTAGTGTGCTGCTCAGGTTGTTATTGAATGCAGTAACCATTTCATCTACAGAGCAGCTCACAGCATATGGATCATAAGAAATTACCACCTCAGAGAATTCTTTTTCTGCTGCAGCATCTAAAAATCCTTTCTGAACGAAACATTCAGCTGTGATCCTAGCTTTGAATAGGGTGCTTTCAAAGAACACACAGTAATGACCAGAGATAGGGAGACAGGTGCATGGCGTCTGTAACTTGTTGAGTGAATTCAAGGCTGTCAAGCAGATTTCTGAATTCCATTGCCTTAGTATCAGTGCTGTTGTTGATATGAATGTTAAAATCTCCATTTAAAAATATTCTGTCATAATTGCTGGCAATAAGAGCAGCCAGATCGAGGAATTCTGTGAGAAACAGAGATAGCTGTTTTGGAAGCCTGTATATCGTTAGAATGAGAACCGCTTGTTCAGCTTTAAGCGCAAGTGCAAGATATTCAAAGGATTAAAACATACCCACGTTCACCTTTGACCTTCTGATGGACATGCATGCGTCAATGAGAGTCACATCTGACCAGGCTTCAGTTAAAAGCATAAAATCTAATTTATAATTTGTAATAAGATCATTAATTAAGAATGATTTGTTGGTTAGGGATTTAATATTTAGTAAGGATAATTTAATAGAACTAGTAACAGGGACAAAGTCAGTGCATGGCAGACAGGGAATGGATATCAGATTTGTAGCGGTAGCTGTGTGAGTTGATGACTCTATATGGTCTTTTACAAGTCACAACCTGTATCTGCAGTATTTTAGGAGAGTGTCTTTGTGTTAGAATCGATTTTTGTGAACGTGAGAGAAATAATGCGATCAGTATAAGGTAGAGCTAGAGTTCAGTCACAGAGACATGGGGGCCGCCATCTTCCCGCCATGCATCACTTGATAAGTTGTTTCCATTAGTTGCTGTCCAAGTAGAGTGATGAAGATTAATTAGAAATGTTATTTATTGGGATTACCCCTGACAAGTAGTCCCCTCTACTCTTAGTAGCATCCATGTTGTTTCTACATTATGACTTAAATGAACACATCAAAGTTGAAATAATCACATCTCGGAAAGTGGGACCATCCAAGGAGCACATAAATGCACTAGGCCTGGTTTAGATGTTTTGTCTGTAATCCTTTACCACGTAAAACTCTTAAATACCTTTGTCTCTCCCTGCTCTCTCTGTCTTCCTCCAGCTAAAAGGTGTCCCGCTCTGAACTCTCCCTCTCATGGCTCTTTATCCTGCACTGACCTTCATGAAAAGTTTAGTTTTGGTACCCGGTGCACGTCAACCTGTGAGGAGGGTTTTGTCTTGAATGGGATTGCGGACACAGACTGCACCTCTCTGGGCAAGTGGAGCTCAGATGTCCCTCGTTGCTTGGGTAAAAATAATCTATTGATCATAATCCACAGGAGAACTCATATATTCATGGTTTAGATGGCATGACTGGACCTCTTTACCAAGTAATATTCAGATTCAGTTCAAGATACAATGCTTTACTGACATATCAACATGATTTATTAGAATTTGCCTCTGTGAGCTCACTAAAAAGCAAAGCTTTTAAATATCTCTGTCCCTCTCTGTCTCTGTCTCTCTTCCAGCTAAGAGATGTCCCACTCTGAGCTCCTCCGATCATGGCTCCCTAGTCTGCTCTGCTCCACATGGAGAGTTCAGTTTTGGTTCTCAGTGCAACTCAACCTGTAAGGAGGGTTTCGTCTTGAATGGGACAGCTGACACAGAATGCACCTCTCTGGGCAGGTGGAGCAGAGAAATACCTCATTGTCTGGGTAATTAATCAGAATATGAGAGAAATACACTTGGCATGTATTCCCTCCTGTTAGCTGAACTGTGCATTTATGATTTAGAATATGGGTTTACATGTGTTCATACATTCATTTATATCATAATAAGCACACCAACTATGCCATTACCTTGTCACGGTCCTAAAACAGTTGTTAGGCCTTGAAGAAAATACCCCTTTACGCAGTTCATTTCTTTGTTATTTTGGTTCGAAGCAGACAGTCATATTTTTGTTATCTACAGCGCAACCATGCCCCCTGCTGGCCAAGGCTCCACAACATGGGAAGATGAACTGCAGTCATCCATACTCCCCTTTCAGCTATGGCTCCTGCTGTAACTTTGACTGTAATGAGGGTTTCTGGCTAAAAGGAACATCAACTTTGACATGTAACAACTCAGGCCACTGGAGTCAGGATCTACCCACCTGCCAGCGTGAGTGCCCAGCATTACTTTAAAGGAATAGTTCACCCAAAAATGAAAATTGAGATTGAGATAATGCCTTAATTTTTATTTTTGGGTGAACAACCCTTCAAACTTACTAAATTTGTCTTGCTGTTCTGGTACTCAAACAGCTGATCCAATGACAGTAATTTTAAATTTCTGTCCTTTCTATATGTCAGCGGTAGAGTGTGAGGCCATCCATGCCTTGTCTTTACACCTGTCTATGAACTGCTCCCATCCTCTGGGGAAGTTCAGCTTTGGCTCCCATTGTCTGTTCACCTGTGAAGAAGGATTCTCCCTGAATGGCACAGAGAAGCTGTTGTGCGCCTCCACTGGGGTTTGGACTGACAGCCTGCCTACCTGCACAGGTAAACAGAGTTTTGTCTTAATGCTAACATGCTCACAGTGAATATTAGCATGACAATGTTAAGCAGGTATAATGATTATCATGTTCACCATATTAATTTACTGCTACACCTGAGGCTGGCGGGAATGTTACTAGTTTTGCAAGTATTTAGTCATAAACTAAAACATTGGACATATTGAAATTTTGACCAGATGGTGGCCAGTGATGGAAAGTAACTAATTATATTTACTTACTTAGTTACTTACTTGTTTAGTTACTGGTTACTTTTTACATTAAAAACATATGACTATAATAATAATAATAATAATAGTAATAATAATAATAATAATAATAATAATAATAATAATAATAATGAAGTAAAAGAGAGACTGAATAAAATTAAATAAATACAAATGTGTACATATAAAGACAAATAAAATGCTTAAAAATAAATATGTTCAGTTATTTTCAAATGTATTTGTTCATTTATATACTAGTTTCTATATACTTTTTTAAAAATATGTCATTTTGGGGATTATATTTTGATGAATCGGCCTGGGCAGGAAGACCCACCCAAAGCCAGTTGATTGACAGCTTGGGCCCTGGCCTTTTACTTTTAACAAATTATTTAAAACTATATTATTTCTACTTTTATTTAAATGTAAGATCTTAGTACTTCTTCCACAACTGATAGTGGTGCAAAAGGGAAAGTTAAATGATCATCCACGTGATTATAGTGAGGGGGACATGAATGTGTGCAGTAAATTTCATAACAATCCATCCAATAGTTTTTCAGACTTTTCACTAAAAACTACAGATCCTGCTGGTGGTGTTAGAGAAATCAGAAGGCCGCCAAAGCCATTAGGATTCATCATATGGGAACCATAAATGTCTGTACCAATAGCCCATGTTTGTGCCAATCCATCAAGCATTGCATGGCTCTTGGGATGGCACTTTATAATAGTGGTGAATGACCTGCTGATCAATAAACCTGCAGTGAGGATAGGGTAAAAAAAATAAATAAAAAAAATAAAAACTTGTATTTACTGTGATGTTTATGTGCTCCAGAGGAAGGTACACCACTGGGGACAGCCCTGCTGTTGTATACGGGTGTAGGAGCAGCCTCTGCTGTCGTGCCACTTGCCCTGATAGGACTGGCTCTGTTGATTCTGACGCGTTTAAGGAGAAGAGGTGAGACTTGCTGGAATAATGCTGTACAGTTTTACACATACACACATACTTATTCGGCATGTTGTAGCACTTGTATAGTGTATTTTCCTTATTTCTATTCTTCACAGGAAATCCAATCATGAATGATGCACCAGCCTGGGAAGAGAATGAGAATCCAGCATTTGAAATCTGATTTTTGATTTTTATTATTTTTCTGAGACATGATTTTTGCAGTAAATCACTTCAAATATTGCCACTTATTGTTTGCTATTATTATATGAAACTTTGTAGTTATTGTATGTTACTGGTGCCAAAAGATCAGATGAGCATTTTACATTTAAGGTCCAGTGTGTAAGATTTTGGAGGATCTATTTACAGAATATGGCAAAAATTGAATATAATATTCAGAAGTATGTTTTCATTTGTGTGTAATCACCTGAAAATAAGAACTGTTGTGTTTTCGCTACCTTAGAATGAGCTTTTCTTTTAATCTCTTTCAACCATGTTTCTACCATAGCCCCAACCAAACCAGGCACTGACTCTACAGAGGGCCTTTTGTGTTTTTCACAAGTTTTGTAGCCACCGTAGGTTCTCTACACGCTTGGAAGGGTAGCGTGAGGCGAGTTTGATGCAATCTGCAAGCTCACCACTTCATCACTAAATCCTATATACTGATCCTTTAA
>JAJHUR010096845.1:0-20956 GCA_027495735.1 Lutjanus campechanus
TCAAGTTAATCCTACATTTAACCCAGATTAACTGACAGCTGTAACATCTGACAAAAAAACAAAAAGAGAGAGCAGCATAAATGTGAGCTGTGATACTCACACGTAATGGCAATTAAAGCGAAAGAGGGACTTTTCCCCCTAGTCAACAAATTCATGAATGACTTGTTTGTTGTGTTAAAAGACTGCACATCCTGCAGGAAATGTAACGTTCAGGTGCTCGACTCCGACACCCACGTCTGCTGTTGTTCTGTAGGATTCAAAAAAGCGTGGAAGCTTTGTAGAAATCTGGAATTCTTGTCCTTTTTTGGTCAGTAATACGAGGGCGGGATACCTACATACTGTACCTCAATAATACATTCCATGACTGCAGTTTACTGCTATGTGTGTACTTTGGCATCAGTCAGCATCCCAGGCCCCAAACTGCTAACTTGTTATTACAGGGTCGCCACTAAAGGTCACTCGAGGTGCCACTGAAACAACTGGAACCACTGACACGAGTTATTCATGCAGAGAGGGCTGCGTTACGATCACAGAAATGAAAAGTTACAAGCAGGAGATATATCACAAAGATATAAAATGCCAAAACATGCAACAAGCACTGTAAATTCACCACTGGTGTTTTTTATTATGGGATATTAAATTACAAATGCATCCACTAAACTTTCTGCATAGTTTTTCTTATATTGCCACAAATTTCTCAATATATTTAATTATATTTTTGTCTGTTTAAATAATGATAAATTGTGTAATATATCTGCCTCTGACATTTACAATCATACTGGCCTGATTTAGAAAAGCTGACATAAAAGCTAGAATGAATTTTAGTAGGACACTAAACATTTATCACAGATACTGAATAAGAAACTCATAAATATTATGTGTTATATGAATATTATGAGTCACAAAAACATATTTTGAGGCGTTTTTGATTCTTCAGTTAAGCTGGGAAAAATATATTTTAAAAAATCTAAATCTTGGAGATTAAACCTTGTGACGAGCCAGCCTCCTCATGATTAATTTTTTTATTAAATGTAGACGTCTGACGGAGTTGATGTGTCACGAATTTGACAAAATGTTACATTTTTTTCATCTCACAGCAATCGCAGCGAGTATCCATCCTATCTTTTAAAGTTGCTCAGGGTTCTTTTAATGCTTATTAAAAAACACATTTTTAAACCATAATTCTTATTTAGCTTTGATTTAGAAGGGCTACAGAGTTGACATGTTATTGTTGAGACACATCTGATAGCAGTATTATTTAATAACTGCTGAAAAATAGAACGTTTACCAGTGCTTGAGCAGTATTCCCGCCATTTTTAAACCAGGAAGTGAGACAGGGGTCCTTTGGGTATAGCTAAACATTTTTACGCCTAATTAAATCATATTTTTGTTTAAAAAAAAAAAATCTGACAGAGTTGACGGAAATCTGGGATGCAACTTTAAAGGGACAACATTTTCATTTTTTAAAAAAAAAAATCAATTTTAAAACAAATGTCATTATTACAGCACATTTTTACACCTACAGTATGTCATCAGTAGGTAATGTTAATTTTAGATTTTGACAGCTTTAAAACATTTTTAAATGATCTGAAGTTGTAAATTCTTGTCTAGGACGAGAGTGTTCTCTGGTACAGAGTAAGTTTAGAAATGAAAACAATTAAAGAAAACATTTAATAAATTACTTAGATTTCATCAATATAAATCCTTAAAGAATAAATTCTCACCAAAAAAATTGAATAAGAGTGTTGATATTAATATTTTTCTTCTTTATGCCATGATTTGTCCCAACTGGGTGAATGAAAAATAGTAGTCAGGATAATTATGATAATATACTCATTTCTACAGGAATATTAACCCTGAACTCACATGTCTACAGGAGTATTTTTAAGATTTATTTTCCTGAAACTGAGCTGACACTTTCTGTCCTCACTCCTCCGGCGCAGGCTGCACACTTCGCTTCTCTTTTTGATGCCATGTCTCACTGCAGCACTGCTCACTGTCCCCTCCATGACACACCGGACCGACTCAAAGCTTCAACCCGCTCTGTGTTTCATCAAAAACGGACTGCAGACACAGACACACGCTACATTTTCCGAATTGCAGTCCTGCCAGGTCCCCCTCCAATGAAGTCCCCACCCATGTAGATCAGCTATCAATCTGTCATTCATAAAGTTGGGGAGACACATGGGCGAATAACGAACGCCTGCACGACCAAAATGTGTCCGTGTTTACGCAAAGTCAAAGCTTTTTCATATTTTAGCGTAAAATTCCGGGTTTTATTCTTTAAAAATGTTAGAAAAATACCTACTTGCACCCAGGAAACAGTCCGTTAACCTTCTGAAACAGCTTGTTGAAGACGGACCATCTTCCATTTCGGATTGTGAGCGCAAAAGGAGAGAGGAGCCACGGAGAAAAGTGCGCCTCTGCAGCTGCAACTTGGTGCGTCTGTCTGGGCAAAAACCAAAAACTATTCCAGTGCGCGTTGAGGTGATGGTGTCCTCAATGCTTCAGGCTGTGCACGATTTTAGGAAGGGCAAGAAGAGCAGTGTGTGTGTGTGTGTGTATGTGTGTGTGTGTGTGTGTGTGTATGTGTGTGTGTGTGTGTGTTACCCCCCACCCCCGCCCCTCCACCAGCGCTATGACCCAGCACCGCTGGCCGAGGTGTAGCTACAGTCGGCCCGCCTCCTCGGCGTGGTGGCTCCGTTGTGGATGTGCAGCAGCAGACTGGGGGAGCAGCAGAGACGACGACGCATAGACACAGAGAAATGGGAGTAAACACACACACACACGCACACACACATACACACACACAGAGGGAGAGAGGGAGAGACAGGAGCGCGCCAGTGTCAAGTCAGCCACAATTATCAAGCACGACTTCCGCTTTAATTTTCGAAATAAAAGCCTGAACGCTGTTTGGAGTTATAAAATGAACACATTTTTTTTCTTTAAACAGATGTACATTTTTATATGAAATAGTGCAGCAAACATTAACAGACACCAAACACGATGACTGGTTGTTCTTCAAAATGTGTCACCTAAAAAAATCGACAAATCATTGGAGCTGCAACAATTAATCAACTATTAACTTAGTTACCAACTATTTTGATAACAAATTAATCATTTTGAGTCATTTTAAAATAATAAATTTTAACTTCTCGATGGCAATAACTTGAATGTGTTTATGCTCTGGACAAATCAAGGCCAAATACCTAATCAGACAGATTAATCAATAATTAAAGTAATCGTTAAATGCAACCCTACTGATTAGCAATGCTTCCAAAGATAATATTCATCTACATGCGACATATTTATTTTAATTTGAAGGGTAACTCGTGCCTGTTTCCGGTGTTCTTGCGCATTTGACGCGTCTAAGACGCGCACTCTCGACGCTGCTGAACTGCTGTTCCTGTTCCTGAATTTGGCTGCGTAAAAGGGGCAGAGCCACATGCCCAGCGCTCTCCGGAGACACGCTGCTGTTTCCTGATCCGCGACTCGGTGGTCAAGGAGGAGACAGTCAGCGACAGCCTCCACATTCACAGCGGGGCAGCAGGACGAAGCAATGCAGCGGCAGCGACTGCAAAGGTGCAGCAGAGAACCCAGATTTAAGCTGATTTACCGACGTGCTTTGAAGCAAGACACCGAGCAGGCGTTCAATCTGCTCTTGAGGTGCCAGCAGAGCTCCTCAGCAGAGAGGGAGTTAAAAACACGGATCAATCTGCAGATTATCAAACCAAATTTTATGAATGGCCTGCGTCCAACCAGCCCCTTCATTCAGATCAGACTAAAGCCAGGCAGCAAGAGAGACATGCACGATGTCAAACAGAATCTGACTGGTAAAAATAAACGTCAAATAAAATCATAAAAAAAAAGAAAAGAAGTCAAGTGTCTGTAGCTACTGAGGTTATGTCCTCTGAAGTTGTTTCTGGGAATTTGCACCCTACACTGATGGATATTCTACAGGCTGATTCCAGTATTTTTTAGACACAGAGCATTAAATCAGACTATTTTTAGCCCGTTAAATAAACAAATAAGGGATTCATTATTTCCCTAACATAATATTATCCCTATTCCTGGCATGTGAAGAGTCAGTGTCCACTTTGTTTATTTAAAAAACCCCACTGGATCGGCTTTTAGTTTTAGTTTTTTTGTTTTTTGTTTTTTGTTTCTTGTTTTGCACCAAATAAATGTAAAATGGACAGGCACGTGTCAATGGATCATTTTAAGTGTCTGCGAGATGACATGGTTGCAGTGTTCCTGCTTTGGTTGATTGTAGACATGGATGGTTTTTATTGTTTTTTAATTAAATTTTCTAGCATTTTAGTGTTTTTATTGTTGCCAGACTTGTTGTTTATTTGTTAATCCCCCTTTTTTTTGCCATTTTTACTGCTTGTATTGCTGTAAATTATTCTTGGCAGACATTTTATCTGATTTTCATAATTTTCTTGTTATTATTTTCATACACTGTATAGCTCGTATGAAGGTAGACTCAGGGCTTTGCTGTAAAAGAGCTCAGCGCTCAGTCAATTTTCCCTGAATAAACATTGGTTATATATATATGTATTACCTGGACATGCATTGTCTCAATGCTAAAAATATTTCCATGTGTATAAAATGCATGCTTTTTGCAGGTTAGACACATGTTGGGAAATATTATGCCCAGAAAATAAAACTTTACAGTTAAAGAATAAATAAAAAATCCAAATAGTAAAAGAATGATGAGTTAAATGATGGTGTCAAGTAAAAATTTATAGTGGGCTTGAAACCTCAAGCTCTGCATCTGAACACACACTTTGATTATGGTGCAGCATAAGAAAAACCTGCTTAATGTAAAGAAAACACAGAAACAATGTGTGCATGCGTGAGCGAGCACGCTGAGACAGTCTAAACACTCATCATACCAAGGTCTAATCTGCATTTTTATCTAACTGAGGTTCTTTTGTCTTAAGTAAACACAATTTCTGCCCTTTTTCTGCATCACTGTTACTAATATTTCAGCTCTTGACTTCAAATATCTGCAGAGTCTTGCATGTACTAAAGGAATGCATTCAATTGATTTATTTCAGCGGGCTAACTCGGTTGTACATTTGCATAAATTATAATTGTAAATATTGTCTTGAATTGGCAACATAAAATAAATCAATGTACTCCATTCCTTTAGCAAAGGTCTACAAATTACTGCAAAGACTGCACATCTGCAAGTGAATCCCATGCAAGTGAATTATTTGGACAAACTCACCAGAATCATGGAGTTATAATCCTATAATAATAGTAATCAGGCAGAGAATTAGGATACGAAAAAAAAGGTAGCTGTATTCTATTACAGTTACTGATAAAAGAGATGTAATCAGATTACCCATTTAGTAAAATGGGGATCATTAGCAGGGATACAGTTGTAAAGTTGCTAATTCATTATCATGGCCTCTAGTGAAAAAAAAATCCTTACTAGGTGGAAATTTCTACGTTATTTTGTCTTTAAATCAGAAAAAGACAACAACATCACAGTACAATGACAAGTTCTGCCTTCAGCTGTGAAAATACTGTCATCATCCAAGCAGCCATTTAAATAAACATTTACAAGTAGGACCAACTGCTAACTTTAGCTACACAGCAATCCAGTTAGCTTATTAACCTGTCAATACTGCTACTACTACTACTACAACAACAACAACTGCTGCTACTACTACTTCTGAACTGCACACAAGCACTTAAATGAATAATAAATAATAATAAAATCAATATTACTGTTACTACTGGAGAAGAATAAAAAATGTTGGGGCTGTATGTGGTGATGCCAGTGACCAGGATGGTGTGTGGGTAAAAACACAAGCCTCAGAACAGAGTAAGTCATAAGTAAATGGCAGTTTACTCTAAGTTTGAGTGTGTAACAAAGTACATTTAAATGTTAGTTACACTACTATAATATAGTGATACTCAGTTTAGGTTACTGACTATATTTTTTTTTATCAGGTAATTAGTAACTGTATCAGAATACATTTTTAAAGTGACCCTCCCAACCCTCATAATAAGATCCAGTCCCATCATGATGATAATAAATAGACTATAATTTAATTAACCTCAAATTTAGGTCAACCAGATGAATATTTTACATTCTGTTCTGCACTGACTGGGAAAAAAAGGAAGCTGAGTTACACAGATGCACAATTATAAGAGTTCTGAACAAACATTTGACTTCTCAGGGTTAAAATTAGAAGATGGCACAATTAAGATGTTAAACCACAGAATTACCCCTGCGCTAGATTCCGTTTTCTCCTCTTCAAATTCAAGTGTTAGTCAGAGGACTTCCTGTATCAGTTTGAGTATTCTCTGACGTCTTTAAGGCCACACTTAGTTCCTGTTAACTGTACAGTTTCTGCCTTAAAGCCAGCCAAGGAATGCATCACCACTGATGTTTATATTTCCACTAATAATATCCATGTAGAGGAGAGACACATAATTCATTTACAGAACACTGGTAGAGCAAAGCAATGAGCCATAAATCCAAAAACTACACACAATGTACAGCACGCATAAAGATTTTTAGCTCAGATTAAATGTATAAATTATTCCCGTTCAAACAGCTAATCTGTTCTTTCTGTGTGAACAGTTTAAGTGAGGAGCTCCAAATGAAGTGAGCTCCCTATCTCTGCAACCTCTGTAGATGTGCGCCCGTGTTATCAGCGCTCACGGTGCACCTAAACAGCTCTGAGCCGGCAACATGATACAGCATAAAGCGTGCCAGACTCCCTCACGGCCGCAGCAGCATTACATACTGATCATATCGTGAGACAGGCAGACAGAGAGGTGTGGGAGCTGTGGCGGGTTACGTCAGCACGCGTGCTATCAATCACTGGCATTCCTACACTCTGGAGCAGCTGGTCCATTCAGAGGTCACGTATAACATAATGGATTCTCTCTGACACACTCGCTGTCGCTTCTCCTTCCATTTTAGGCCGGTGAGAAAAGCCCTTAAAAGAACAAAAATAACTTGCATCTTACATCAGATTATTGAAATACTGATTTAATAATATTTTCTGATGCTCAGGAATTTGGGAGGCTGAATGCAGGTGACGCTCAGTGAAAGAGCCAAATATATTCCGACATGTAGGTGAAATAAAACATGCATTACACTGTCAGCTTTTATTCGAGGATATATAACATACACATCCTACATAAAATACCATTTGATCTTAAAGAAATCACATTAAACTCTTTGTTTATTTTTATTAGAGATATTTATTAGGGTTTAGGGATTAGGACTTGACAAGATAAAATTATACTGGTATCTTGATATGAGACTAGATATCGTCTTACTCTATTCTGGATATTGTGATTATGGATCTTTTCCTGGTTTTAAAGTCTGCATTACAGTGAAGTGATGTAATTTTCTGAACTTACCGGGCTGTTCTAGCTGTCCTATTATTTGCCTTTACCCACTTAGAGCAGGTTGCATCAACAAAGATTACTTTAAGTTCTAACCAGAGTTTAGCAAAGCTATGTTTAAAATGAGTATATCTAGATTTAGTCTAATCAGTATGTAGATGCTTGCTTACCCAAATTAAACAAAAAAATCTATAAATTTGAGAATTGACAGGACCTTGTAAGTATAAAGGAGGAGGGACACTGTTGGCTATTCTTTGACCAAACTTTACATTATTTGCTAGCTAGCCAAAAAGTTTTTTAAAAAGTTAAGCTGCTTGCTAGCTAGCTAAAAAGTTAACAAAACGTTACATTGCTCACTAGCTAGATAAGAATTTGAAAAGTTGCAATGTTTGCTAGCTAGCTATAAAGAAAAAAAAACCCTGTAACATTAAATTTTTCTGCCAGCATGCCAAAAAAAGTTAGTTAGCCTAGTTAGCCACTCTTGATGGCTCAGCAGAAAAACTGTAATTTCTCCTTTGACTAAAAATTGGTGGCTGAAATATCAACTGGAGTGAAAGAAGAAAGAGAAACATCATAAAACTCTGCTGCTTTGGGTCTCAATCCATTTTTTTTTTTTTAAAGGCAGCAATTTTAAAAGTTAAACCTCCTCAAGTGTTAAGTGTGAAATTGGAGTTTAAAGTTTTGGTGCATCAGAATTATATTTAATCTCATTTCAGAGTAAAAACGAAACCGATGCTTGAAGAGATGTTTAAATTTTATGCCCTCAATGTTGTGTCAATTTTCTCTGTGGTACATACTTGTCAACCCTCCCAGTTTTCCCAGGAAACCCCTGTTTTTCATTTCTCTCTCCCCGTTTCCTCCCAGGATCACAATTCTCCCACATTTCACATGATTTCTGAAAATGTTTCACACCATTTTTTTTCTAACCTTTTTACCTTTTCATTATTGCAACCTGTTTTGTGCTATTTCCACCACAACAATACAGCTACACCGAACCGGTCTTCCTTAGAAGAATTCCTGTTTCTTAAGCAAAGTTTTAAAGGAAAGGATCATGCATTTAGTAAAATCTGCCATGTCAGTTTTCTTTTAGGGGCAGGGGCAAAAACTAAGTTCATATCAGGGACATTTTTCTCTGTATTCTTTGCTGAGAATTAAGAGTAAAATTCAAATTATTTGACATAAAATTCTATTGCTGTGTATTTATTATTTTAATATTTATTTTAAAAGTCAACAGGATGCACAAAACAGTATCTGAACTCAATTTCTTTGGCATCTAAAAGTTGGCAAGTATGCTGTGATATCTAAAATGTTATCAAATATTGATATATTTCAATGTATTGTATTACATTCCTGTACATGACTAGCGGTATCTGAACAACCTTAATTTTCATGGCTTTAACCCCATGAACATTAAGGCTATTTCAATCTGAAATGTTAAATTCATGAGGATAAATAAAGGAGCTTGTAAAACTGTTCTCTGCTCTGACTCGTCAGCTCCGTCAGGGCTCACCTCTGTGCTTCCTCCCTGCGCTCCGAGTGGCTCATGCACGGAAATTTAGATAGAAAACAAATGCTTTAAAACATCGCCTGTAAAGTTCATGACTGGAAGTTTATGAGCTTATGTGAGACGGTTATGGATGAAGAACTTATAGGGAAATGCGGAAGATCACACGGGATGCTGCAACTCTGTCTGTGACCTGCCGGTGAACCCCTTTCTGATCCGCGGCTCTCCGCAGCAGCAGCAGCAGAGCAACCGATTTTAGATGTTTGAATAATTATTACATAACAGGATGTAACTGACCAGCTCGACCTGTCAAATTAAACAGATATTTCAAACTGTGTTTAGATTGGTCCACTTGGTCTGAAATATACCTAAACCACTGACACAAATCCTCAGAAAGAATAGAAACATGTATTGTAGTAAAGTAATGCTTTTATCCACACAGAAAGCTGCATTTTCTGCCCTTGTACACAATTAAAAATGTCTTCTGTCACCGGAATCTTGTGTTAGCAAAAGATAGCAAAGCAACAGAATGATTCCAGAAAATCTTGAGCTGTCAGATGTTCCCTGCACTATTTTAAGTGCACAAAGCGAGCTGCACTTTGTTAGGGACACATTGTTGCTAGGGAGCCGCCTGGCATCTCTGGTGGCCTCTTCAAGGACTAGTTCATCCATTCGCTCCTCTGACATTTTAGGATTTTGATTAATACACTTACAGCTACTTTTAATTTCAAGTAGTAGTAAATATTTCCAACATGATATATTTTGATGTTAAATGAATAGTTTGGATTATTGGATATAGGGTTTTATATGAGGAACTTGGTGACAGTTAGTGTTTTACCTACAGTAGATGGCGGGTGGCATGCCCCCAGGTTGGAGAAGCAGAGAGGAGCACCTGCATGGAAGCTAAGCAATGACCTAAGTATAGAACATAATATTCTGATTGGTTCAATCTTGCCTTCATGCAGCCTTTTCCATTGGGAAGCCACTGTTATACAAGCCAAATTTTGCTCTCTCCAAACCAACCAAACTCCATTAGTAAAATCAGCCATTTTACCTCATAGAACATGGGAGTTGCTGGTCTACCGCTGCCTCGACCTGTTAGTTTGTGTGTGTTATTGTGTGACTTTGGTGTTTTAAAAGGATGGTTCAGATTCAGCAAAGTCACAAAATAATGCAAACAAACTAACAAATCGAGTTAGCTGTAGACAGGCAACTCCCATGTTCTGCGAGGTAAAATGACTAATTTGGCCACTGGAGTTTGGTTGGTTTGGAGAGAATGATGTTTCTCTCATATTAAGCCGGTTAAGGCTGTCTGACGGCAAAGTAAAGCAGTGAATATTCAGTGGATCCTATTTAACTGGCTATATATGTTTTGTTGCTGACTCTATCCAAAGCACTTCATTGCTTAGCTTCCATGCTGGTTCTCCTCTTTGCTCCTCCAAACTGGGGGTGTGCGGCAACCATCTACTGTAGGTAATACATTGATTATGGATACGTACCTCATACAATCCCACTCCAAAAAATCGGAACTATCCCTTTAACAGAAATATGTACTTATGTACTTCGCTCCTGACTTTAAGAAGATACTGTCCTGGGCAGCTGTGGAAGAAGTATTAAGATCAGCTCCTGATGCGTTCATGTGCAAGGAGCATTTTACTTCTGCAATTGTATGAGGTGAAGCTAATTCACACTACAGTGATCAACCGCTAATATGAATCAAAAAACTTGGGACAGAATCCATTAAAGTTGTCTGCTTAATGCTGCTCAATGAAACATGTAGCCTCCTCGAAGCTACCTGCCGAAATCGAGTCAATGAGATGCAGCAGAGAAAGTACAGGAAGCTATGTTTTCTGTACATTACTGTACTATATCATGCAGTGGTATATTTGAATTACACACAATACGGCAATTTAATGTGTACAGTAATTTGAAAAGCATTTGAAACTGCTGTCAGTAAATAGTGAAGCTGTCCGTTTCATTACTTCATATTCTTGTAATAAAAACAGCACAACTGTCAATTAGATGTTAATCTGCATGACAGAGGCTGCATCCCATAGGACAGCTAACAGAGCTAACATGCTAATGGCAGCAGTATGCTGGAAAAATGGTCCGTGTTGCAGCAGTACCTCAGGCCAAAGGGCAGGGGTTTTTTTCTGTGACTAGCAAATAAATGAAAATGTCCACCTGCAGCCCTTCCTGGGACTCAAAGTTGCAGGAACATTTGGGTAGAAATGTGGCTTTAGTACCTGAGTAACTGTAGCGCAGTAAGGATAATGTAAGACAAATATATTTACAGTACAGCATAGATCACAGGCAGACAGACAGGTCACCAGATGGATTTTGTGGCTGTAAATCTGCGTCACAGCATCATCCTTTTCATTTGGATACAGTTGGAATAAATGAACTAAGCACGACAGACCCAAGAAAACCTCAAAATGTCCGCCAGGACTCTCTCCGGCTTGATCTGTATCAATTTGGACAGGCAGCGTGCACTCTTTTCTCTGTCAACATTATCCTGCCACCAAATCCCAGATCCATCTGTGAATGGATAGCATGTGCGTTACAGGGAAATTTATGGAAATCAAAAAGGTGATGATGAAAGAAGCTGAAATCTCATCTGTCTTAATATGGCATGTGTGTGTGTGTCACATGCAGCGGGCTCCTATGGCTGCTGGTGAAAGAGCAGCTTTAGTATCGTCCGCTGGGGGATCAACAGCTGACTGAAGAGTGAAGTGGTCGGCAGCCATGCTTAACTGTTCTTCCCCTCTCGGCTGTTTTTAGCAAACAGCCTCCTGATGACTACGGCCTCTGTCTCCCAACATAAGAGCTGCACATCTTCAGACGTGTGCGCGTTTGTTCACACACACACACACACACACTAAGCCTCACCCCTCCTCCTACCCCCACATTACAGACCTCATCCACTTAAGCACATTTCTGATTCAAGGCAAGCTTTTTGCACGCTGCACACACACACACGCACGTCCCAGATGTAAGTGAAACATTTACAGATCACATGCGAGCAAACATGAACACATATACACACAGGAGCATCCACGCAGGCACACACACACACACACACACATCACATGCGGCAGACACACACCACAGAGACTTCCAGTCCCCTCCCCCCAACTGAATAGTCTGTTCTGACAATCCACAGGACAGCCGGAGCATTGACGTCAGAGGCAGGCCCATGAAAATACAGGGTCCCTGGGGGGCTGAGGGAGTTATGCACATCTTCACAGCTTGGCTCGCAACTAGTTCAACAACCAATGAGCATATTACTGCCTCTGTTTACTCTTATTTGTTGGAAAATGCAATAATAATTAAAAAAAAAAGAAGAAAAAAAAAAGGTTCCACATTTACACAAAGCCTGGCATGCACAAAATTTGCATGCGACTGCAATGCGGATCATCTGAAACGTGACGTCAATGGACGTCATTGCACTGTGATCCATTAGGACGAGTGCGAGATAGGTGCATAATTTAGGTTAATGGAAATACAAATCACAGCACATCATTACCTGCCCTCTGTCGTCTTAATAATTGCCATTTTGAGTAACTGCTGTCACACTGTAGTATATTAGACGCACCCAGAGGAAAAGGTTTGTTGCTCGCTCAGACATCCTCACAGTCCCAGGAGAGAAGATGACATCTTTGTTTACCGCTCAATGTTCTGAACCTCTCTCTTTTTTTTTTCTTCTTCTTCGTCTTCTAAGACATCATTGGGACATCAGAGCCATTAATCTCATTGTTCTCTCTCTTTCACCTCCTCTCACCTTTTCTCAGACGGTCTATGGCAAAATTATGTAACACGGTTACTGTTTCTCTGTAACCAGATACAGCGTGTGTTTCTGTGGTTTGAGCTGAGAAAATGATCCTGCAATGATCCTCACGCTGAAGTATCAGTTTGTGTGTTCATGTGTGTATATGTGTGTGTAGTTAGATATCACGAAAGGAAGAAGAAAAGTAGCCGGGGAACAAATATAAATTAAGTGTTGTTATATAAAGTGACAGTTCACCCCTAAATCAATAATAAATATTTTTGTTCTTACCTGTAGTGCTATTTGACTATCTAGATAGTTTTGGTGTGAGTTTCAGAGTTTCAGAGTTTTGGAGATCAGCCGTAGAGATGTCTGCTTTCTCTCCAATGTAATGGGACTAAATGACACTTGGTGGACACTTTGGTGCTTAAAATACCAAAAAAATAAAAAAAAGACTACATTTAAAAAAATTCAACTCCAGTGTTTCTCTCCAGAAATCATGACTCAGTCACTCAAGATAATCCACAGACCTCGTTGTCAGCAGATTCATGTAGGAACTACTTTCGTTCTGCGGTGTGAAGAAAGCAGGAAAGTACCTTTTTGTTTTGTCTTCTTTCATTTACAATTATGGGGAGAGACTCGCTTCACACAACAATCCTGCTAGCCTACGTCACACACAAGAATACAAGATTAATTTATCATTTACAAAAAGGCTGAATAATGAGATTTTGACGCAGTTCTTATGTCCCTCCCTGGATGGTGCCAGTGTAAATAACTAATTAAATTTAGTTATTTACATTTAGTTGATATCACAAAATACACTGAGGTTGTTCATTGAAATACTTAGTTGCAGGGTTTATACTGTGCATTTTGATTTTTATTTCAAAGTGAATAACTTTTTCACATCAGACAGTCAAACATTTAGAAATTCTTGCTACAGCATCGTTCTGATTAAAGGTACAATATGCCAAATTCATGCTCCAGAATTGTAGGGGGCAACATTTCGCCACATTAACTCCTAACTGCTGCTAACTGTAGCTGCCGTTAGCTAGTCTGGAGGGGAAGGACAAGCACAAGGGGAGTGTTAGTGTTTGCACAGCTAGTACAGGAGCTTTAGACTGCCGAAAAGAGGAGGTTTTCAGGCCTGGACAGGAGGGAGTTTGGGGGAATTCTGGTGGGGAGTTTGTTGTTTATTTGACCATCACCTGTTGAGTGGTATTGTGAGACAGGACAGGCCAGAGCAGCTACTTCAATAGCTATCTTTGCATCTCTTCACTTCCTGTTGATAATGAAATAGTCATTTAGTTATTTGTCAAGTGTTTTTAAACTATAATTCTTACATATTACATAACACAACCTAAATCAGATCTGTCTGCTCTCTAATTTTGTGCCGCCAGAGCTCTACAGTATCTCTGTAATTAGCTTGTTTATTAGCTAAATTAATCCACTGTTGCAGTTGTTTCTCACAGAAAATGGCAACCAAGACCAAAACGGGGAATAGAAGGAAGCATGACTGCAGTGGTGGGAGGAGATTATTTGCGCTAACCCAGCCTGTGTGGGTTCATAGGAATTGGTGTGGTGTCATCATAGTGACGTTGATTTCTGGTGAAATTGGTGAGGAAGTCCGTCTGGAAGGCGTGACTTGTGTTGCTGAGTAAACAGTTAGCGGCTCAGAGAGGCTGAGAGGCTCCCTGATGTCTGTGTGTGTCTGTGAGGAAGTGTCAATATGTGGCCACAGCCACCATGGTGAAGTTAGTTTTGAGCTGGAAATTCATAAAGATGCTGCTGGATCTGCCTGTCGAGTATCCAATTTAAAATTAACTTCACAACGGCGCCAGGGTTTGACTGTTTATCATGAGATCACTAATCAAGGAAAAGAGAGCAGTCTGGTCGAGCTTCTACAGCCGTCAAAACTGCCAAATCTGAATGAAGGCGGAGTTGGTTGGTGCTAAAAATTGCCACAATATACCAGCAGGTCAGCCAATAGCAAAATTCAGTTGAAATAGCCGGGATTCAACCAGTAGAGGACAGTCACTATGCTTACTTTAACACCAAATGTAGAATTAAAATATTTTGCACTAAACGAGAGACGAGAGATCCAGAAGTGCTAATATTTTAACTCTTTTCTTGGTTTTAGGACTCAGTCCTACTGCACTTTATTAACCCTTTTCTATACACGTGTGCTGCCTTGGCTTGACTCTGGTTGACTCGGCACGGCACAGCAGGGATTTGTATTTCCATTACAGCAGAGCTACTCGCTTGAAGATGAGTCTCGTTTAGCTCAAGTCGAGCAGATGTAAAATGGCAAATAAAACCTGAATTTCCTATAAATTCTTCCCAACAATGTTATTGTTTTATTCAAATGTTTTTAATATGAAGCAGGGAAACCAGGACATTTTCAGTTTTCATCAGCTGTAACTTGACACGACATCTTCGAACATGAAAGTAAAATACAGCATCTACCTCAACGTAAAGACAGGGACACAAGAAAGGAAACTAAACTTCAAACCATAGATGTTATCTTCTAAAGAACTGAGAGCTGAACACACAGTCACTTCTAGAAATGTCTCTCTCTCTGCTCTCCTACAAAGACAGGAGCTGAGTATCACAACACAGAGCAGAAAAGGGGTTTATTATGGGTCGGCCGCGGTTGGTGAGATGTCACCACAGCCCACTTGGAGGCAGATTGGGCTAGGTTTGGTCCCACTCCAGAGTAGGTCAATCTCGGCACAACTTGGCGCGATAAAAGTGGTAATGGTAATGCAAATCAGTGTGGCACAGTTTGACTGTGCAGCCAGAAGTGCCAGTGGACAAGCTCCTTATAACTGCAAATGCATATCTAACAACATGTGTGTGATGCTTGTAACTGCAATGAAAAAGGAAAAGTGCGGAGCACTTGTTGGGTTGAACCAGAATGACTTGCTATGATTCTTGGAATCTGCTGATTGTGCAACAGAAGCTTTGATGGTTTCCTCCTTGTTGCAATAAAGCAGAGTTTGGATCCAAGTTCTCAATGAGATCCAAATGTACACTTTAAATACTTGGGCATTTATAGGTGATGCTCCTCCTCTTTTCAGTGCTGCAGCCAATCCTGATAAAAAAAAAAAAAAAGAGCAGTCCACTCTGAGGCCGCTGTTATTTTTCCAGCTGTAGGTGAACGAGGGTAAAGTCTGTCCTGTCAGGACCATGAGGTTTACCTGCATCTCTGAAGCCGAGAGACTGGAGGCTTGAGACTGGAACATCTGCACAGCTGCCACATGTACTGACTCTGCTGTATCTTGGTCTTGGAGGACTTCCCTCCATGTGGCGAACATGGCGACAGGAAATTAAGAGTCCGGTTCAATGGAACCATTAAAGTCAGGCGTTTTTTTTTTTTGCCAGCATTGTCGCATCAGTGGAAGCAGTGTGTAGATTACACATCAGGGATTACATGCTGTGTCCCCAAGGGCAAGTGTCCACTAATAAAACTTGGCCCTTCAGCTGCCTGCATGTCCCTGCAGAAGAGGCACAGCACTGGCTTGTCAACAGGAAACAGGCTGATCTGGTGAAGGTTGCCTTTTATGGACTCACTGACAATAACAGTGTGTTCAGGGAACCTGAGGAGGATGATGGTCCTAACTTTCATTTGGGGTGGAGCTGATTAAATAACTTATCTTATTTGTAACACAGTCCTCTTCTCTCCATCATGGTGGATTATGTGATATAGGATTCAGCTGTCTGCTCTGCTTCCTCTGTAGATATCCTAGACAGACAACAGTTGTGCTGCCCTTTGCAGCACGCCTCTGCACATCCAGCATCTCTAGTATGACAAGCCTTTAAGGCCAAATCCACAACTAGGTTTTAATTTTTTATGCCTGGTGTCCACAAAACCCTGGCGTTTTACAACACCTAAAAGAGAGACATTTGGAGACCAATTTCAGTTTTAAAACTACAAAGTTGTGATTCAGTCTGGACAGACAAAAACGGGGACTTTTGGAAACATGATGCAGACACCCACATCCGCTTCCTGATTGTTTTTTATCAGTCATGACATGTCATCCCCTGGTTTATCAGAAGTTGTGAGGCTGGCTGCGGCTCGATCTTTTATTTACTTTTAGTTTTAATGCTCTTTCAAAAGTTTATGTCTCTGGACTTGGCTGTCAGCTGAGTCAGCAGCCACAGCAGGCAGTGAGCATTTGTCCATTCCATAATGAAGGTGATCAACTGATCAACAACCAAGCTACAGTTTGGCATCACTCTTGGATTTATTGGGTCTGATTCTGTCAGTTTTGAGTCGCTGACAGCTGCTGTGTGGACACCACAACACGGCTAAGGACATGACCGGTCAACATGCAGACTGAATGGACTGACTAACTGGATAATCCAACTCAATTTGTTGCAGGTCACATCCAGTAAATACCAAGTCTAATTCAGGCTAGACACTCATTAGTCTCCCTTTAACAATGTAAATCTCGTAAAGACGGCTTCTCAGACGGATCTTACGAAAAGGCTGTAACGTGACATTGAGGTATTTTGTTTGCAATCTCAACTAAAATGGATCCCATGTGCAGCTGGACTTTGTAGCAGTTTGGTCGGTAATTAAGCAATATTACACAAGAAGGTGTGCTTTAATGCGATTATTATCCATAAGCACCACTCAAGTGCCAATACTCATGTTAAAGCTCACCCTCAAGTGTAATATTATGATTAGACAACAGGTCACAGACAAACTAAAATCAAGTGTTATTCATATTGTGGGTCAATTTCTTCTCAAAAGAAAAAAAAACGTTATTTCCATTTCCCTGTAAACACAAAGGTTCTGACTAATACCTGGAAAACAATCAGACACGTCAGTGGAACTCCTATATAATGAAACCTTGTTTACTACTCCAGCAAGTAGGTTGTCCCTTAGTCACAACCAAACAACAGAGACGATTTCTAGTCCCTTTTGAGTCAGCAACCGACTTGAGCTACCGCTAAAGCTTAATACAGATCATGGGATTTCCCAAACTGAATACATACCACACCTACAAACACAAAACTGCTCTGTAACCTCACCCTGCTGTAACCAAGATATTTACATAAATTATATTTATTAAAGAAAGTTTCTAAAAATGTTTCTTAAACAGTTACAGGAAACAGCCTTACAGGAGGTCATAGTCTATTATAGGTCCGTTGTGGTTCGTGATTTATTTTCATGAATGAAAACGGTTCAAAAACATCCCCCTTCTAGGCGTAGTAATGTTTTTAGTGATGAGCACCGATTGCTTGGTCAGAACTACCTGTTTGTATGATAGTGGTTAAGTCAAGTCGAAGAAAAAAAGGCAGCAGTTGCACATTTACTCCAAGACACAAAAGTCTGACAGTGACAGTGTTTCAATCCAACTTACTGTAGGTCTTCATCAGGTCAGAATGAAAACGTTTTGATGTGCGTATAATTACCCTCTCTCTATGATTCTGGTCATCTCATACTCAGACCCCACAAACCAAGCAAAAAAAAACTATAATATTTAACTTGCAAAATTACCACACGTAATATATTTGCTTATTGCACCAAATGTATTGATCAAGAAAGCAGATGTGCAGATGTGGTGTCTGCATCTAACTTCACCCTTAGGTTCACAAGAGCTTTGCAGCTAAATCTGGTCTTGAAGCAAAGGTCCAGTAGAGTCTAGATACTCATCATTAAACATGTTGGGCGGAATAGAAAATAGTACAGAAAACAGAAAAAGTGTAAAAACAAAAAATATATATTATAGTGATCATGCAAAAATATATTCACTGTCATATGTGTGTGACATATCTGAGACTGTAAGCAATTTAATTTAGAACATGTCAACTAAAATAATATTGATCTCTTTTAGATAATTTGAATAATGGTTCATTATTCAAACCACCCAGAATGTGCTTCAGCTCTAATTGTGGTGTATTTATTTATGTTTTGAGGAGTAAACTGATAGGAACAAGAAATCTAAGGTATGAACAGGTAGGGATAAAAAAAAAACAACAACAAAAAACTAGAAGAGGTCACTCAGTAGAGTGCAGATCCCAGCAAGGCAAACGATGGTGAAGCACCTACTGCAAAGCCATTAACATGACCCCTGCATATGTTGTCTCTAGCTGAAACAAGATTTCAAACTGAAGCAGTTGCAGCCCATAGCGGTTATTTAAGAAGAATGAAAACTCAGCTGTCAATGGTTGTATAAAACAGAGCAGTCAAAAAATAGAATTAAGTCAAGTTACAGTTTACGTGCACGTTTGTCCAGACTCTTATAATGACACAACACAGTGCAACACACAGTAACTGAACCATGTAACACCAGAAGAGTTATACCTTCAGTAACAATGAATGTTTCATGTTATTCCAGTTTTATTAGCATGTTATTTAAGTGTATCTTCATGCTGTGAATGCTGCTTGTATTCTATTATATTTACATTTATGTATATTTTTATTCCACTTATATTTTCTGTATGTGTCATCATTTCCTTTTCTCTACCTGTGCTCTATTTTTGAGCTGCTGTAACGTGTAAATTTCCTTGGTGTGGGATCAATAAAGTCTATCGTAGCTCATCTTATCTTATCTTAAATGATTAATTATTTAATCTGTGAAGGGAAAGACTCGTATCATGTACATGGAGGTCAGAGGTCAGGCCAAACTGTGGCACTCCCGGTAGCTGATGGGTATTCTTACGCATCAGTGCAACCTGATTGAGGTCACTAAAAAAGCTTCCAAACATTGTTGACGCAGGTTTGTAAGGCAGCGCCGTGAGCAGCAGAGCCTCTCTGACTGCAAAATGAAGTAAATTCAGAGCACTGCCAGGACTCCTCTGCTGAAATTCAGAGCGTCAGACTCACTGTTAGCAGACAATGTGGACGACTGTGTTACAGTACGACTCTGGACAAATGCTGTCATGCTAAATGGACTGTACAGCATAAAAAAAACAAACAGTTCTTTTAGCCTAAACTTTTTCAGGGCATTATAATCTACAGCTCTGAGGTTTGTCCATATAAAGAAGAAGGACCAGTTTCACTGAGTTTAGATTAATCCAGGAGTAGTTCTTAATCTGTATGAGCTTTTATGATCATGGATTTAATTTGTCTTGGTCCATATAGGTGACTAGAAATCTAAATGTTTGTTGATGCCACTTGCAGAGTCCCACAGGGGTCAGTATTGGAATAAACTCTAAAATAACTCATCTTTCCTATTGCAGTTGGCTAATTTTAAGTCAGAATGAGTTAAGACATCTTAAATGAGCATTTTCACCAGGCTTAAAGGAGGAATATGTTGCAATTATGCGTGCAAAAATGAGTACAGCAGTCCGAGTAGTGAGTTGGACACAGACAGTATGATTGAAGCGTGATGTTTCCCCCCTTGCCCCCTCCTCCCCAGACTCAGGGAAGTTCAGGCAGACACAACCAACGAAGGGTCCTCAAATATAAGTTGATCAGCTGTTAATAACTGTCAATTGTCTGTCAATGTAAAGTTAAGCCTGTTTAACTCTGCTCGCTCTGAAAATACACACTCTAGAGTTTGAGTTCAGGAGCTGCCTGTCTCACTGCCCGCCAAACTCCATCAACATTTTGTTCAATTTAACAGTTATAAATATCTGCACCTTCTACAAGATTAATAATGATTTATAATGACTCATAAACAGACACTAACTCATTCAGCAAGCATTCAGCTTTAATTTGAACTCTAATTAACATGACATGGGCAAACTAAAAAGGTTATTAGGGCGATTATTTCAACATGTTTCCTTAATGGTCATTTCTCTTTTAACAGGTAATGTTTGTGATAATTGGAAAAAATATATATTGTTAAAAATGACAAATCTTTTGGCCTAAACCTTCTAGGGCAATATGATTGACCGCTATGGGGTTT
This sequence comes from Lutjanus campechanus, assembly GCA_027495735.1. NCBI lineage: Eukaryota > Metazoa > Chordata > Actinopteri > Lutjaniformes > Lutjanidae > Lutjanus > Lutjanus campechanus. Next base: position 20,513 of record JAJHUR010096845.1, read on the forward strand.
CTTCAAATTTAGGAGAGACTAACAAAAAAATGCAATGTGCTATTTTTTAAATTTCCTCTCTCTAACAACAGCTCACACCTGTGAGTATAGTTTTAGTTTGATTATATGCTTTGAGTTATTTAATTTTCGGTGCTTTAGTTTATTAGTTAAACCATCAACAGAAGCACTGTGTGAGACAGATTTAGAACCTAGAAGGGGACAAGGGAATATTTTTGTTTATTTAAAGTCTGTGCTTAACAAAACTACACTGTGCAGTTAGTGGAGAAAATGTAATGGCGTGATCCTCGATGAACGTATTTCATTTTAACGTTTCAGCAGTTTTAATGCAGCAGTCGACTGAAACAGTGGAAGCCTTCTCCTGCTTGTGTGCAACATGCTGACAAATTTAATGTGACCGTATAACACCTCTAATGCTCTCAGTGGCTCGCTGTGATTCAGACCTCC
>JAJHUR010096848.1:0-48221 GCA_027495735.1 Lutjanus campechanus
CTCCTCTTCCACCCCCCTCCTCTTCCTCCCTCCCCCAGAGGTATCCCATACATTTAGTTGCCACCCCCCCTCTGGGAAGCTTCAGCTCCTTCGACCCTGTTTTTCCCCTGGCTTCTGCTCGGAGCCTAACTCAATCAATCAGCACAACCAGGTCACAGTCCTGGATCTAACCATGCCAACTGTGTGTGTGTGTGTGTGTGTGTCTGTGTAGCTGTGTGCGTGTGTGTGTGTAACTGTGTGTGTGTGTGTGTGTGTGTGTGTGTGAGAGAGAGAGAAAGATATCTAGGGCAGTGGTTCCCAACCATGTGCCACAGAGGCCCAAGAGTGTGCAGGTTTTCATTCCAAGCTCTACAGCAGCTGATCACTAATGATAAAATCAGCTGCTGTTTAGTTGGAATGATTGGAGGAGGATGATGATGATGATGATGATGATGATGACGACGACGATGATGATGGCATGTGAACAGACCTTCACCATGTGAAAAACAACAGATTATTGTCTTATGGGATTAATTACAGCTTCAACCCCCCTCTTTTTTTTACTCCTTTGGTCTAGAAAACGAAATGAAAATTAGTGATTTAAATATCTCAAGCTACTGAAATGTAATTATTTGCAGCTTTTGTTTGTTTTATATGAGAGGTCATGTAATCTTTTAGGTTTTGGACTGTTAGTTGGTCCAAAAAAAATCATTAATCTGCAACTATTTTGATTTTTTTTTTTTTTTTAAGAAAAAATGTCAAAGTTCTCCGATTTCAGCTTCACAAATGTGAACATTTTGTATTTTCTTAGTCCTCTATGACAGTAAACTGAATATCTTTGGGTTTTGATTAGATTGATTGATAAGTCATCGGCAGAAAATCCACTAAAGTCAGCAGTTCACAGCTTCTCAAATATGAATATCTTCCATTAGAGCTGCAACAGTTAGTCAATTAATTGATGTTTTTGTCAACTATTAAATCAGTTGCCAAATATTTTAATAATCGATGAATCGTTTTGGGTTATTTTAAGGGAAAAAAATAGACAAATTCTATGATTTCTGCTTCACAAATGTTTGTATTGTCACATTTCTTTACTCCTCTATGACAGTAAACTGAATATCTTCTGATTTTGGACATTCGGGAAACAGTAATCAATATTTTTCACCAATATTTTGACATTTATAGACCAAACAACTTATCGGTTAATCAAGAAAATGATCAACAGTATAATCAAAAAAGAAAATAAGCATCAGCTGAAGTCTCTGCTTCATATTGCAGCAGTATTGTTGAGATGACTATTGGTGCTTTCACAAATATTCTCACATAATCATCATTTATGTGGATATAATGACTAAGTGGGTGAAGATGAATAATAGAACAGCTAGAAACAGTCTCGGAAGTTCAGAAAATTACATCACTTTTACTGTAAAACAGCCTTTAAAGGCAGGAAAAGACAACACCGTCACAAAATGATTACATCTAAAATATAGGACAGTATCTACTCTCATATTATGATATCGATGTAAGATCAATATATTGCCCAGCTCTAGCTGACGTTAGCATTTAGCTCAAAGCTCCAAATACAGTCTGACAAAGCCTGACTGTTGTTTATTTGGATCGTATTGGCATCACAACATTATGTTTCTCTGTGCCATGTTTGGAACAAGCCTCTCATTCATTAAATGTTGATTGAGGATTATTCATATCTCACATTAAATATTAATAACATGAAGGATTAGCAAATCTGTGTCAATGACATTCCTACTGTGAGACTTACACAACGTAGGGAGGCTCGTTGATCTCATACGGAGCCGTTAATTGTGTGTTTTTATTTATTTTGACCTACAGCCGAGCCGGATGGGCATCCGAGTTTGGCCCGAGCGCGCGTCTGCTGTTGCTCACATGCAATCATCATCCTAGAAATAACAAGTGTTGTTGCCACAACATTGCCGTAGCTCACGGAGCAGCCTGAATACATGTGCATCTTTTAAAGAGTGAGTACAGAGAGGAGGGGGGAGTAGAAAGAGGAGAGCTAGCTGCCTGCCTGCTGGAGCTTTTTCTGCCTCCGTATGCCCATTTATTTATCTCTGCTCACTGCCCCCAGCTCCCCCAACATTAGTCCTCTCTCACTAATGCAAACACAAAATAGCTGTTGGTTGCTATGACAGCACACCCTCCCTCCTCCCCCACAGGGATTGTGTGTTGGATGGAGACTAAATTAGCCGGCTCCCGGATTCTAATATCTCCGGCATGGGGAGGGGATGCTCGTGGTGAGCAGAGGTCACAACTTCCTGAAGCTTAACACTTTTTTTTTTCTTTCTTTCTTCCTCTTCTGTGTCCATTTGTCACCTCGCAGCAAAGCCTGTTGAGGCAGCAGGAGCGCGTGGAGGAGCGGGTGCAGGAGATCGAAGAGCAGCTCTGCAAACTCGACTCTGACAAGTGTGTGGTGGAGGTATGTTTTTACACTCGGCTCTGTGGGCGTAGACGCAGCCACACACATTTCCAGAGATTCAACACGGCGTTGCGTAATACAGTCAAAACCGCTTATGGTGGTCAAACGCTTTTGTGGATCAAAAAGCTCGGGACAGAATCATGCCAATACAAATACTGACGAAATAATTCACTGATAATAATAATGTAGTCCGATCAGTGTTCATTTTGTGACTTCTCATGTGTGACAACATATTAAAAACTATTTTAAAACTACAGAAAATCTCTTTTTTTTAACTTTACTCCCATGATACTTGCATGATGGAGAAAAAAGTCATTTTCTGTCAGTGAAAGACAGAATCTGATTATGAGAAACTGTCAAAAAAGAGCCAACGACATACAACAGAGAAACTGCAGCAAGTTATATTTTATATACAGTACTGTACTGTATTATACAGTCGTTTAAATGTCAGTTAGATGATAATCTGCATGAGAAAGAAAACAATACAATAGTGACTTCAAAGATACAACAATGGTTGAGAAGAGAACTTGTTTATTATAAATACAAATTAGAGTCTCATGAAAAATGTTTCAAACAGCTGTACTGTGTTTGAAATAGTCAGTAAAATTCAGTAAATATCAAAACTGTCTGTTTCATCAATTTATATTCATGTAATACACATACAAATGTCAATTAGATGGTAATCTGCTTTAGAAAGAAAGAAAAAGAAAAAAATCAGTTATAATAGTCATCAGCCTTATATTTTATATACAGCACTGGACTGTATTTTACAGTAATGAATTTGAATTATTCACAGTACGGTAATTTAATTTGTACAGTCATTTAAAACGCGTTTCAAACAGCTGTGCTGCATTTTGAAACGGTAAAAATAGGCTTTCAGCCCGTCCCCACTCTTAAACACGACACTTTACCATGAAATATGATTAGAGCCCTTCAGAAATTGAATTTCTTTATATTATTGTGTGACTCCATTTGCTCATCAGAAATTCATAATATGTCCCCGGGTTTTCACTCAGTCCTGTTACCCTCCCCCAGGAAAGACATTTTACAAGTCACATGATCAACATTTAGTAGCATCAGTTGAGTCTCCTGAAGGCCACAGGAAGACCAAACGTAAATCCTCTCACTCTGTTTTCTGTGTTTTTGTTCATATCGTGTGATTGTGAATGTCAATCTCAACATTCAGTCCTGTTACCTAAATTATTTCTTAGTTGTTATTATGTTGTGTTTTTATAAGATAGTTTTGCTTGAAGGTGGTGAGTGTTCTCATGCTAATGATGCTATGAGGCTACATTTCATGTATTTGCTAATGTTCTGCTAAAAAACAAAGTCCTGTTACTAAAAATGCATGATCCTCGTTTAGTAAACGTGTTAAAAAGATAAATAAAATGGCCTGATTAACTGTTTTCCACTGTACAGAGGCTTGACGAGTGGATGATGTTTGTCTCTCTACAGGACAGGGTGTGTGAACTGAAGGAGGAGGTGCGTCTGCAGTACCAGCGGATGCACCAGCTCCTGGAGGAGGATCTCGGTCGGACACTGGAGGCTCTGGACCGCGCTCAGGCTCGGTTCTGCCAGGAGAACGCCGCCCAGGTTTTGGCTCTCGGGGAGCAGCGCCACGAGGCCCAGAAGCTGCTGAGCTCCATTCACACGGCCTTCAGTAAGGCGGAGGAGCTGAGCTTCATGAAAAACACCAAGCCTGTTAAAATCCTCACAGACAGGTGAGAGGAAAAGATGATTCTCAAAATGGACGTTTCACTTTTATGCCTGTGGGTCTATAAAACGTTTCCAAGCTGACGTCTTATCTCGAATTTTGCGTGTCTCTTGGCGCTTGTTGCAGGTCTCAGGCATGTGTGGGCAGCAGTCTCCCTCCTTATAAAGTGGGGAATCTAAACTCTAAACTGTTCCTCTCTGAAATCTCAAAAAGAGAGAAGAGCTTGAAGAGAACGCTGGAAGGTAGGACCTCGAACATGTTTATCAGGTTTTAATCCAAGATAATTACCATCATGAGTGTGTTTTTATTTTTGTCAGGAGTGTGTTTTTATCACGGAAACTAAAGAAGAGGGAAGGGTCATTACATTATAAACCATTTTCAACATTTTATGCTCTGCTTGGTGCCAGTTCTGTTGAAGCCTATGAGAGAAGTACTTTAAAACCCAGCTTATCTGCATCACATGACCTTTGATGAAGAAATGCCTCATAAAAAAATGAAAGAATACACTTCAGCGAATACTAAATTATGTTTTCTGAATGTGCACATTTGTTTACTTTGTATAAAAAGATGATTAGGTAAACTTTACAGCAGTGGTTCTCAAACAGGGGTCCAGGTTTTCAAATTAATTGATTTAAAGCTATAATATGTAACATTTCTGCATTAAAATGTCTAAAAATGTATGTTATATATTTTGAATGTTGTGTACTTAAATCCCAAATGTTTCCTACAATCGTCAAACCCAGACAAATCCGTAATTTATTTGAGGTAACGGCACGTTTCCTGCTAGCCGCTAGTTACTATAACTTCCGGAAAAGCACAGGACACATGAGATATGTCGGAGAGTGAGGAAGGAAGTCGTTCAACACGAGTAAAACTCTAATATTACCTCGTCCATAAACATGATTACTACCTGATTCTTGTCATATAGCTTTTGATCAGCTGTGGTGGTTGTTTAACAGTGAAGATTACAACTCCCATGATCCCACGCTGTGTTATAACTTCATAAAACTGTGTTTTCCTGTTGCTCTAATGTGAGACAGAGCTTACATATTGTGCATTGAAATTATCATGATATAATCAATTTATTTATTTACAAATGGCTTTATAATTCAGCTAATCATATTTTAATTTATGAATCTAAAATAGTTAACAGATTACATTATAATCTAACAAGCTATAACTATAAATAAGCATATTTATAAATCCTCAGTAATGGTTGAATCCAGCTCTCTATCCAGGCCTATTATTCTTATCACGTTTTTTATTAGGCCTATTTTCTATTACTTATATTTTATATGTATATAATGTTTTTATGGCATACATTTCTCTTGTCTTGTTCTTTCATGTAACTATAAGTAGAAGGGTCGTGAAGTTTTTAACAAGGGTCATACATACATGAAGGGTTCCACACTATATTTTCTATCATGTATCCTTTGCTGAGTCAAATTAAAATGCTCACCATGATGAATTTTAAAAAAAAGAAACTTGCAAGTTAAGCTTCCCTTGAAAGTATTGAGTTTAGGATCATTTAATATAGTTAACGAAATGTGCATTATTCCTTTGCTCTTGCTTTTATTTGGATCTGGAGGCTGCTTTATAATGATTGAAGGAGCTAATAACAGCTGATGCTAACGCACATTTTCAAATGAAATGTTTATAAATCACCTCTGTTTATTAATCGTACATAATTAGTCTATAAGCTATAAAACATCAAAGGCAAACATTTCATGGCTGCGCCGAGAGCTTTTTCTCTCAAGTGATGTAATGATTCTTTTTTAGTTTCCTTGGTTCTTATTTTAATTATAACTTTCATCCTCTTGTTTCCATCCTTCTCTCTCCTCTCTCAGCTCCCCTCACTCCTCCCTCGACCTTCCTGCAGTCTGTCCCTGCGTATCCCAGCGGTCAGAGCTCTGGTTCTGGAGCAGAGAAACGGAAACATTCCACTGCCTTCCCAGAGGGAAACGGGAACGTCGGAAAAAACGCCGCTCCGGGTTTCAAGGACTCCTCCTCCTCTTCCTCGTCTTCTTCTTCATCGTTAGCCAAGCAGCCCTACCTGGGCTCCGGCTCTGCCTCCGGAGAGGGCCAGTCCACCAATCAGCAGCCTCTCGGCCCCTGCGGCCCGCCTCACATCAGCGAGAGCGGCGGGACGGGGAGCGGAAGCGGCTCTCTGACCAACCACCACTCGGGCTCCGTGTTCGGCTCCTCGCACTTTCCTCCCGGAGGCAGCAGCTCCTCGCACTCCTCCCAGCAGGCCGTGCTGCCTCAGTACGGAGGCCGTAAGATCCTGGTGTGCACGATGGATAACTGCTACTGCTCTGGCGTGCCCTCGGTGTCGGGCCACCGCAGCCACCCTCCGTACCCCCGCTCGGGCTCTTTCCCCTGGGTCAGCGCCCAGGACTACCCTCCTCCTCCCGGCCTGGCCTCTGGAGGTCCGTCCATGCAGGGCCTGGCAGTGAGGGACTGGATAGACGCCTCACAGACACACAGACATGCAGATTTTTACGGGCTGTACGGGCAGCCCTCTACAAAGCACTATGTCACCAGTTAACAGAGTAGACACACACACACACACACACACACACACACACAGACATACACACACACACTTGGATATAGAGACAGGCACCAAAATAGCACACTTTTACCAACTTATTAACCGGAAAAACACAATGCAGTTATACTCTACAAGAGAGCAGACGTACGTCACGTCCCTGTCTTAAGAATGACCACGTCCCCTTTTGGATGAAAACAAGCGCTCTTAAAGTGTTGTGGCCAAACTGGAAACAATTAGTGGACATTTTGATCGTCAAACAATTTTTTAAAAACCCGGTTTATGATTTTCTTTTACTTCCCCAAAGTGTGAAGGACTGTAAAAGAAAAAGAGATCTGTGGCTGAAACTGTCATGTAAATGACACGTGCCAGTTGTGCCTGTAGATCAGAGTGAATCAGAAAAGACTTCTTAGCAAAGGTTTAACTAAAGTTTTTACTGTGAAAAAATGTGTCCCCACCATAAAACACCTGATTTTAGAATCGAGTCTGGTTTAACAGTCCGTCCACTCTGAAAAAATGCTAGTAGCAGAGGGGATTTTAACGTTAATAAAGAACACTGGGAACAAAAGGGATGGGCAGATTGACGCTAAAATATCAAAACAACAGATTCTTCGTCTCGTTTTTGAAGCTCGATTCTGTCATCACCAGGCTTGAGACCAAAAAAAGGATCAGTTTCAGTTTCTGTCTCTCAAAGAGCAGAACTGTCTGTGCAAACATCTTCATTTCACAGCTGTGATGCAGCAGGATCTAAATTAATTATTTTAATGGACCTGAAAAAATATTAAAGCTGAAAGATTTTAAAATGTCTGAATATAATAACCTTTTAGTGTAAGCATGAAAAACATAGGATTCCTTTATTTAGGCAGATTTAGCCTATTGAAGATGCACTCACCTCATAAATGATGTCTCTTATGTGACAGTACATAAGCTGCTTTTAGAAATAAGAAAGTATCACTATTGATATCAGTGGTTCTGGTCTTGTGTTACCTGTCAACAGATCAAAACAAGTAGTAAACAACATAAAGAAACACAGGAACTGGAGCTAAAACTGGCCTATAATTAGTTTACAGTAGGGTTTCTGTGGGTTCTTAAAAAGTCTAAAATCAGAATCTGAATTTTAGGTCTTAAACTGTCATACATGCAGTTTAAAAATGGATTGGGTTACCAAGGTAACACATTCTTGCTGACCTTGAGACCTCAAAAATACGGAGGATTTCGAAACTTTAACTTTACGTGTCAGAAACTTTGTTTCCTCCGTTTCGTGACTTTTAAAGAATGAAAGTAATAAGTACACTTAAACACTTTTAGTTTTACTTTTCATTCTCAGGAAAGAAAACAGTAAGTCAGCCTCTGGTATGAACTCGGTTTTCTTTCATGCTCTCGCCCCCCTAAAAGAATCTTAACGTGGTAGATTTCACAAAGTGCATGCCCCTTTAAAACTTTCCTAAAGAAACGGGAATTATTCTTCTCCTTGTTTGGTGTAGCTGCGTTATCTGGGTGGAAACAACAGAGTTTTGAACTCTACATGCTGTACACTGGGTTTTGATAATGAAAAGGGAAAAAAACATGTGAAAATCAATGAATAATGTCATAAATCCTGAGAAATATGCAAGAATTGTGATCCTGTGAGGAAACAGGGAGAGGGCAATGAAAAACAGGAGTCTCCTGTGAAAATCAGAATAGTTGGCAAGTTCGAGTTAACATTACTTTCATTTAACTTCAGTCTTGCTTTTAAACGTGTTTTTGGTTAAAAAATAATAATAATAATCACACTGTAACAAACACAAAACAAAATCAACATGGACTCCCTCATAGCCTTTGTCATTTTTGCCAGCATGGATGTGAAATAGGTCATAAAGTGCGCTCATAATGATCTTAAAAAGTCTTAAATTTAACTTTTTGAAACCTGCAGAAACCCTGTAGAATTACGTCACGGTGGGCAGATGAACAAAACATCTTAATGATATAAAAGTTGTCAGTGTGTCAGGTCTGTCCACTTTGATGGAGACTGAAAAGACTCTCATCTTTTATGGGCATTAATCTTGTGTAATTGTTTGCCTGACTGGCCACAGAATTTGGGTCCCTAAAAGATGAAAAGCAACATATTCTTATTTTATATTTAGACTGGCAGTGACCTGTGAACTTGTGTTTACCTCCAGTCAGATTAGAGCAGCTGCTTCCACCCAAAAAAGAGGCGGGGTCACGACACCTGGATGGGTTGCTCTCATTTATACACACATTCAAAATATTAAAGTTTATATCCACACACACACACGTGCGCACACACACACAGATCTAGAAGATGTATACACATTCGGGGGCAGGGTTGATCTCTTTTTATTTTCTTATTTTCCTTATTTTCAGGCAGTGTTTCATGTAGTGTATTATACGTAAAATGCATAAACAGCCGCTCACTCTGGCACAACTTAGCTCAGCATTTTACACACAAACAAGAAACGACAGCGAGGCCTGAGAGGAGAGTGTGACACGCATCTTTTTATTTATAGTAAAGGAGATGGATTGATAGATTTAAAAAAAAAAAAAAGAACTTTTATTAGGAAATCTTCTCACTGACGCTAAAGGGAAAAGAGAAAATACGGAGCAGTGTTGACCTTTCCAGTTTAGCGCCTCATGTTTCTCTGATATAATCACCCCTCCAGTTGTACTGAGGTCGATTGCCTTATGTTGTTATTAGCATCATATTTTTCTCTGCCAGCCCAGCTCACTCTGTTTGATCGTAGATCCTTTAAAGAGGGACCGCGCTCCCTTTTCTTTGATTTTTAACGTCATGGCACCTCTTCCTTTCTTTGCCGAGTTCAGGGATGGATCGTACGGCTTGAACACAAAACGCTCTTCCATGGAACACCCACAATGCACTTGTGGACGCCTTGTTAATGCCTGGACTACAGACCCGCAGAGGGACGCTCGAGCTGCATCTGGAGGGTTGGTCGACCCTGGAGTTCTGGGGATTCTTAGCACTCCCTTCCTGCTGCCAGGCTTCCCACAGGACAGAAAATCGTTTTTCTGACAAAGACTGTTTCCATTTAGTAATTATTACTATGACTTTGTGTTATTTGGTACATCTGTAGGCTTCACGCTTGTCTAGAGGGACTCTTTGATTTTAGAGAAACAGGCAAGACTGGGCAGACCAAACCAATCAAGCATCTGGAGGATCTGATGATGCTGTAATTGTACTTCCTGCAGGGCAAAGATGTCACTTCCTCTCAATAAGCACACGAGCTCTTGGCTTCCTGTTTGCAGCTGAAAGCATGCAAGGAAGAGTTTTTTTTAAAGCACTCAAAAGAAGAAGAAGAACAATGGGGGGGGAAAAAACAACGTATGCAGTTTTAAAATGAGTGTATGAAAGAAAAAGAAAAGGGTGGGAGGAATTTTTTTCATGGACTTTTTCTAAAAGAACAAAGACTGGACTGCGAGATGTAAGCAATTGTCATCATCCTAAAAAGGAGCTGTCACAACGGTCAGCATAAAGAGAAAAAAAAAACGACATAAAAGTATCTTTTTTTGTAAATATTTTGTGAAATGGAAAAATTACAGACGTGATTTGGAGAAGGGTTCCAAATAAACGAACAAATTTAAACCGGTCTCTGCTGTCAACTCTGTATGTGAAAATCCTGTTTTCTCCTGTTCGTTCAAAGGATGAGGGTCGTGATATTCTATATTTTTGTTATTGTCAATAAATCCCTGGAAGATACCAAAACAATTAGTGGATTAGTACTTTAAAAGTGCATTTATATGCTCCTCTGATTGTTCCTAGTTTCTGATGGGAAGTCGTTACTCTGACTTCAGTGTGTTAAAGTGCTTCTAGGTCGTAAAGTGGAAACAACATGGATGCTGCCGAGGGTGTGTTGTTCTGAAACCATTTGTAGGCAAGCTGACTAGTTATCAAGTCAAGTCAAATTTTATTTTTATACCCCAAAATCACAATTTGCCTCAGTGGGTTTTAGAGTCTGTACAGTGTGTGACGCCGACTGTCCTGTAAACCCTCAAAAGAGTAAAGAAAAACTCCCCCAAAAACCCTTTTTAACCGGGAAAAAATGGGAGAAACCTCAGGTTGAGCCACAGAGGAGGGACCCAGAATTGACAGGCACGCTATAGATTTCACACGCAGAGAAAACAACATCACAGGAAATAGAGTTTGTAATACAGAGAATTGTAATTGACAAGAATGTGAGGCCATGTCAAACAACATCCGGTGTCGCCCGTTGGACCTGAGTCATACAACCTCCTCCTCTCCACCATGGAGACCTCGGGTGTCGGTGGGTTCATGCTAATCAGTAACGTTTCTAATTAATCAAAGCCTCTCGATGTGGACAGCAGCTAACAGATACAACCTAATACTATATTACAAATCACATGTGAACTAAAAATTATTACGCAATTTGTGAATTTATTAAAAGTTACCAACCAAACATTCACTCTTGCAGACTTTCCAAGTGGTTGTTCCAACTTAAGGGGGCGTTCGTTGGAATTTTCCCAGTTGGGAAATCATTTCTCCGATTATTCCGACACAACATGACTGCTCCATAATACTTTTCTACTTCACTGAGTGTTGCAGGCATGATGATTTGTAGGCCAACACGTAAGTTATCTTCACAAAAAGCAAGTGGGATTTTTTTTTTTTCCACACTGGATTTTTGGGAAGAAAATTCAGCAAGATGATCTCCACAAATTAACACCACTGTTGTGATTTTTTTTTAAAGCATAAATGCAATCGTGTGGAATGAAAAGCCAAAGTTAGGCTGTAAGCAAACTACTCTACGGTCACATGACTGCACGTCTTCACCAAGAAGTGACGAGTCTTTTGTGTGATGTCGTTTAATGTCCCCAACAACCTCTGTAGTCTCATTTAGCCACATGTTAGACAAGCTTCAAAATTCATGAGTGAACGACAAAATCTTTCATGTTAACCTTATTTCGTCTACATCTATATCTACACAAAAACCCAGACTTCAAGACAAACCAACAGTAACTAATGCAAACTAATCTCTGAGATCTTGGACTCAATCCTGCAGCTCTCTCTTGGTTTCTGAAGATTTAAATCCTCAAATCTGATCACAGATATATGCTGTGATTTTTTTAAAATGCTCATTAGTTTCCTAAAAAAAAAAGAAACTGGTTAAATGTCACTCAATGTGATACTGCAATGTCACTGCATGACTGCATGAATATGTTTGCCTGTTTGAATTTTTTACTGTGCGATGGAAAACGGAGACAAATGTTGGAGGTGTTACTCAAAAAAAACAACCTCTGACCAACCGTGAAACATCTCTGCTTCATGTGGCTTCAGGGATGGACATGTTGGACGGCCCAGACTAAAATATCTCAACAACCCACTGGACGGATGTTCGTGACATTTTGTAGTCATTTTGTAGTCATGTCCCTGTCAGGATGAATTGTAATATTTGTCCAAAACTTTGGTTTCTGACTAAAATACCTAAATATATTTAATGACATCCCCATCAGCCTCAGCTGTAGTTTCGTAAAGTGTCATTTAGTAAAAGTTGGCAGAGAAAAATATTGACAGAAACTCTGCGGTGTTTGGGAATGAAGAAGTTAATATTCTAGTGTGTTTCTCAGTTATTTTTAGTAAATTATCTCACTGCCAGACGAGAAACTGCAGCGTATTGATGCCAGGAATAAGAAAAAATAAATCAGTGGAGGAAGATATATATATATATATATTTTGTTATTATTAACAAAAGCTTTTATTTTGATTTTATTCTCAAAATTTTGCCTGGCACTTTATTCTCGACATTTTGACTTTATTCTTGAAAAGCAAACTTTTTTAAAAATCCTCCTCTCGTTTTTCCCCTTATGCCCGGCCCTACTACTCTTCCATAGCTTGCAGTTTGTGATCGTTTTACACAATATTATTTATTACATATATCAGAAATGTGACATCACGTCACTCAAGCAACAGCAGAAATATTATTTGACGGCACGTTAATGTTGCATTCTTGTCATATCGTAGTTATTGTGTTTTATTCATATTCAAGTGGGAAACTCAAACAAACATGGATACCTTATGTCATTCAGAGTAAATGTAAATGTAAAGAAGCTTCAATTAAATTGATATATTGTCAGTATATTAATTAAGACAGACATACAGACTCAAGCTGTAGGTGTGAAGACAATACTTTTCCTGTGAAGAATTTAATTGTCAGTTTTTGTCTTGTGAAAAGAATCTCAGTGTTTGTTTCGTGCTCAGTTTTTGTTTTTTCCAGTCCATACAGTCATCCCTACACAGTCATCTGCTTACTCTTCATATGACTTAAAGAAAAAACAACAACATCCACCCACTTGTACCCAAACATCCCACAATCTCTGCTGCTCCCTTTTAAACACGCAGATAATCTGCCTGGCCGCCTCTCTCCGCCTGACAGTCCATGTATTAGAGTATTTATTTATCTCAGAAGACACGTTAACATTCAAACAAAACTTTAAACATCTCTGTGTCCACCCAGCACAAACAGGCCTCATGAGTCTGTGTGGGCGGAGGCCTGCAGAGAGAGAACAGGATGGAGAGAACCAGTCTCGAGATGAGTCGTCAGTCAGTGTGTGTGTGTGTGTGTGTGTGTGTTTGTTCCCCCTCAGCCTGATTAAGCTGTTGCATTACTGCTTTTTACCCGACGCAGCACTTTGAGCTTCAGTCCTGCTCAGACAGCTCAGTGAGCAGAGAATGAAAATAAGAAAGGAGCTATTTTAGGAGAGAAAAGTCGATGTTTGTCAATGAAGATTAAGAAGAGAGTGAGGGTATTTGATTCAGGAAGATCATGTCATGTGATCAAAAGCTCCAGAACAGCAACCTAATGCAGTGTTTCTCAGCCAAGTACTCTATATGAGGTGCCATTTTTTTAAACTAATATTTTTTGAAACTGCAGTACTCCAAAGTACCACTAGGGGTAAAGAAGTACCCTCATTTGAGAAACACTGACCTGAAATAAAAGGTTGTCATGTTGGAAAATGCGCTTCTTTGCTTTCTTACCGAGCGTTAGACGAGATTGTCACCACTCTTGTGTCTGTCTGGTAAATATGAAGCTTGAGCTAGCAGCTCAAGCTAGCCTTAGCCTAGCTTAGCACAAAGACTGGAAACAAAGTCCTCACCCCTCACAAAACCACCTAGTTATTGTCCAGTTTTAATGAATTAAATGAGATCAAATATTTTTACTCGAAACCTTTAGACGGAGCCAGGCTAGCTGTTTCCCCCTGCTTCCAGTATTTATGCTAAGCTAGGCTAACTGGCTGTACTGCCTTGTATTTGATGGACCAATATGGGAGGGGTATCGATCTCCTCATCTAACTCTCAGCGAGAAAGTAACAGAGGTGAGACCAAGTCATTGTTTTGCAGGTCAAAAGTCCCAAGTCAAGACAGTCAAGTCCCAAGTTCTCAACTTTGAGTTTTGAGTCCAAAACGACTCATAATGTAACGGTTTCCAGATTCTTTGATTTACAAACAAAGCATCCACAGGGTCTTATTTCTTTTATAAAGCTCTTCATTTTTCCTTTCGTAGGATTAAATGAATACTGTAACTGTCACTGCTCTCATCAGTGTACTGTTTTACGCTCTTGACTGTGCACGAGCTCTGTCACAAATCAGCCAGCTGTCAGGGAAAGAAAACAAAACGTCTTGCTAAGAAAGGTGAAGCTGACGTTAAACTTAAATCTCAGTGGTATGAAAAAAGGTCTTAAAAAGTATTAAATGTAGCTTGGAGAACCCTGGGGTACCCTGTACAAAAATAATTAGCTGTTGAGCTAACATTAGCTGAGCATTAGCTTCTTAACTATATGAACATTAGCCTCGACTTACCGTCCTTTGTGCAACTTCAACTATAATTTGGAAGTTGTTCCATCTCCATTTTGCACAGGCCTACTGCTATTTGTTTTTTGTTGTCCAGCACATAGTTTGTGTATGCAAACAAAATTATCTTTAGTATCGTTTATTCCAACTGGAGCTCAGTAACGTAACATCAGCTCTTTGTGATTCTGTCCTGCAACTTGATTGGATGCTGTCGGAAATTTGTGGATTTGGGGAATTAAGTGTTGACTGATGTTGATTCAGGAAATGAAGAGAAATTAATTGATTTGCGTTAAAGTCTGAGTTGTGTTGCAAGTCTTTCTAAAGTCGTCAAATTTGTGAGACTCGAGTCCACAAATCTGGAAAATGAACACAAAACATCAAACCGTTCCTTTAACGGGGCTTGTGGCGAGATGTTTTATGTGTTTAATTACTGTTTCCAAGGTTAGTAATTAACTCAACCACTAACTTCATTAATTTACTTCAATCTCAACCTCAAGGTCCTTCAAGTCGTCTGAAAAATCCACTGAAGTTCATGTGATACAGCTGAGAGCTCCAGAACAGCTGCTAAATGAACCTCATGGTGAGACTGATATGTCAACTTCTGTTTCTAAATTTAAAGAATGAACTTTGAATATAAAGCTTTTACACGGTATTTAGTCATTCAAGCGGATCAGCTTCGAGTTTCTGAAACGCCATGTCTTTCCTTCTAACGTCAATCAGTGGTTAATGTACACGTAAAAACAAACATTTTAATCATAATGCTTCTTCTCGCTCCACCCTCGTCTTCACTCCCACCTCTTTCCTCTGCGTCTCTGAAGCCGGTGGAGGCAGAGGTCTGATGTGCTTTCTTTCTTTCTTTTTTTTTTTTTCTCACGTCAGCAAACCTCAGCAGAGACACAGGCAGCCAAGAACTGTGGGGTCGGAGGTGCAGCATAAATTACAGCGCTGCTTTTCTATCTTTCACTCTCTGACACACACACACACACACTAACAAACACCCCCCTCTCTGTCTCCTGACACACACATTTTCTCACACTTGTGCACACAGCTGCTGCACAGCTGTCTGATCCATGAGGAGAGAGAAAGGCAGTAATTTGGTCGCCTACATCTCTGATATGTATCTCTGACACACACACACACACACAGTCTGGCTCCTTTAAATTACCTCACACACACACACACACACACACACTGTGAGGGGGGAAAAGCTTTCATTCACTAATGAAACAACCACAGAACTTTCTGGTCTCTCATTTAGGGGTTTGAGAAAAACACAAGTAGATAAAACACACACACAAAAAAAAAGAAAATTGATGCTTTGATTTTATTTCGTGTGTTTGGTTAAAAAAAAAGAAAGAAAAAAGTTATCTTCAAAGCTCTAATCTTTTATAGGAACAGTTTGACATTGTGGGAAATATGCTTATGCACTTTCTTGCACAGAGCGAGATGAGAGGATCGATACCACTTTCATGTCTGCACGATAATTGCAGGGCTACAGCAGCCAGTTAGCCTAGCTTAGCATAAAGAATAGAAACAGGGGGAAACAGCTAGCCTGGCTCTGGCCACCAGCACCTCTAAAACTGGCTAATTAAGTTATAGCTTGTTAATCTGTACAAATATCCATATAAAAATGTCAGTCGGCCATTTTGTTGGGTGATCTGTTGCAACCAGTGGAGACTCCAGGAAGTTTACGGCTCCCAGCTAAGAAATAATCTTGGCTGCACAACTGACGGTTTTAAACGTTGGTTTTTGTAAACAATAAACAAGCTATAGCCTGTCAAACAGTCAGCTTTAGAGGTGCTGGAAGGCAGATTTTGTTGACAGAGCTGTTTCCCCTTTTCCAGTCTGCTTGCTAAGCTAAGCTAACCGGTTGCTGTAGCCTTATATTTATATTTTAGTTAAAATAGTAGTAGCAGTAGTAGTGAGGACTGACACTACTCTCGTGTTTGCACAGTATGAGGCTAGCTTAGCTTACAGCTCCTTAATCTGTAGAAAACCCATAATTTAAAAAATGTCACTTAGCCATTTTATGTATCAGTTGCCAGGCAACAAGTAGAGACTCCAGGAAGTTAACTGCTCCCAGCTCCTAGAAACAGTCTGGCACATAACCTCTGTAAAACAGCAAAACTGTCGGTTTCAAATGTCGGTATTTGAATTAATTAAACAAAACAAGCTATAACATGTCAATTAGTGAGCTTTAAAGGTGTCAGATGGAGTCAGATGTGAAGACTGATACCACTCTCATGTCTGCGCAGTAAATGTGAAACTACCGTGAGCAGCCGGTTAGCTTAGCTTAGTTTAGCATAAAGGCTGGAAACATGAGGAAACAGCTAGCCTTGCTCTGCCTACAAAATCTGGGTACCAGCACCTCTAAAGATGACTAATTAAGTTACAGCTTGCTAAACCTGAGTTTAAAAATGTCAATGAGCCATTTTATAGGGGGACCAGTTGCCAGGCAACCAGCTTAGACTCCAGGAAGTTGACGCTATGGGCGAGTCCGCACGATCACAACAAACAGGAGGTAAACACGACTACATGTACCACATGTGAAATTTACATCACATGGACACCAGGCTGGCTGTTTACCCTTGTTTACAGTCTTTATGCTAAGCTAAGCTAACTGACAACCAGCTGTAGCTTGTTATTGTAGAGTGGTATTTATCTTCTCATTAAACTCTCCACCAGAAAGCAATTAAGCATATTCCCCAAAATGTCTTAAATGTAATTCCTAAGAAGGATCATAATGTATTTTCCACGGTGCTTTGTGAGATTTTTAAGAGCCAGAAATGAGAAACAATACATGTTAATTTTGTCTGTGTGAGAGCAGAGGAACACAGGACAATGGGGATCTTTGTGAGAGAAAAAGAAGAAGAGGCTGTTTGCGAGTCTCTGAGGCCCTCTGAAATCAGTCATGTACTCTACAAGTAAAGTAAAACACGGCATACTGTTCCTACAGCAGGAACACACTGTTAGACAATTAACACCTCCAGAGGTCCTCTTCTGATGCAATTATTGATGACCTGAATGTAGTTTGGAGTTCAGTAAAGCCTCTAGGTGACAATAACAACTTCTTCAAACACATGCTGTCTCCAGACGCTTTAATTTTTCAGCTATTAACACAAAGAAACACGGTAAAACCGAGTGAAAAGTAATTGCAAGCAGTGAGTTGCTGTTTGTGGTTTTTAATCAATTAGCGTAGTCAACACCTAGAAGTTAATGTTATTTAATTATTGTACATTTCAAGTAAAAAGCTGTATTATTTTTTTTAAATATTAACAAATCCTGTTGAAAGACCAGATACAACAATTCAGTTATTCAACTAACAAATATTGACTATATTAACTGTCTGATGCTGCAGATTGTCATTAAATGTAGCCATGCTAGCTGCTCTGTGAGACTGTGCTTTGTACAAATAAAGAAATGTTGATAAAAAGTGTCATTGTGAAATAAAATAGTCGGTGTAATTGCAAAATAAAAGCAGTCTTTGGATGGATTTTTGAAGTAAAAACTAAAAAGTAAGAGTCTACAGCCATGCTAGCAAGCAGCTATGTGAAGCTATACTTAGGCACAGCAGTGTTTTGTGCTAAATGCTAACATCGGCATGCTAGCGTGCTCACAATGAAAGTGCCAACATGTTGATGTTCAGCAGACAGGCCTACAATATTTAAAGTTTAACAAGTTGATCATGTTTATTTAGCATGTTAGCATGCTAGCTAAGCCAACCCAACAGTTAGCATCACTCTGGTTCCCTCCACAAAAAGCCAAAAGGATTTATCCACTGGATTAGTGCAGAAAATAAATTCTGTGGTGACACAAGTTTATGATATTTACACATTTTATTCAGCAAGATAATCACAATGAAAGCCACTTTTGTGATTTTGATTTTTAAAGTGTAAATGCAATCATCAGAAGTGAAAGCTAAAGTTAGGCTACAACATGGTTGTGTGACTCAGTATCACCACCACTAATGTCTGTGACAACCACTGTAGTCTCATGTAGCTCCTGGTTAGCAAACATTTTTTAAAGACATGTAAAAGCTTCAAAGTGGGGTATTGTCTCCTTTTCATCTATTTTATCGAATTCATCACATTAATCAACACTTTTGTAAATGTGCCCATGTTAGCCAGCTGGCTAATTTTGAACTGCATTCCTCTGGTGAGATGTTTTGAAACTATAAAGATATTTATTGAAATATTTAAGTCTGCATCAAAGTGGTGGACTGATGGAAGAACACTGCCATCCACAGAGCCGTGCTGCTAGCTTGGCTAAGACACATTTTAAAAAAACAGAGGCAAAGGCACACTGGGATGTGATGTGCTCCCAGCTTTGAATAAGCAATAAATGGATCCCAGCCAGCTCCCGACTGCATGCAGGAAGGTGATCAGACCAGTGCTCACGAGGGGCTCTCGCTGTTCAACCACACAAACCTGTGATAAAAAGCCAAAAGCAGCACGTATCTGAATCCAGTCTGAGCTGGATGGTGCCACCACAGGAAGTTGCACTACACACCGATTTACCAGAAAATTGGACATCAGATTTCTGGGATGTGACTGCACAAAGGTGGAGGCAGTTAAGGAAGTATTCATACCACAATGTACAAATACAGTGCAAAGTCCTGCAGTAAAATATTAAATTGTGCAACAAGCTAAAAATATTTCTTTTTCCAGGTCTTCAGGGTCTTTCCTCTTAGTTTTGTTGCAGCTTTGAAGGTCACATACTATGAAAAATATACTTTATTGTGTCCCCAGTAAGGCAAAGCAAGTTTATTAGCACATTTCAACCACAAGGCAATTCAAAGTGCTTCACATAAAACATAAAAAGCATCAAGACAAAGTGTAAGAGGAACAGAAAAGCAATATCAAAAAGACATTTCAACTAAAAGACTTAAAATAGAAAATAAAAATAAGATAACAAGTTCTCTGTTTAATCAAAGACAAACTGAAAAATCTTCTGGCTTGATTTAAAGGAACTGAGAGTTGCAGCAGAAGTGTAGTTTTGTTTCGACATTGGGGACAGAAAGTAGACCTGCTGCAGACAACCTGAGAGATCTTGACGGTTCATAATGTAGCAGCCCATCAGACATATATTTTGGTCCTAAACCATTCAGAGCTTCATGAACCAACAGCAGTATTTTGAAATCAGTCCTTTTGCAGACAGGAAGCCAGTGTGAAGACCTCAGAACTGGAGCGATGTGATCCACTTTTCTGGTCTTAATGAGAACACGAGCAGCAGCAGCAGCAGCGCTCTGAATCAGCTGCAACTGTCTGATCATGTTTTTTAGAGAGAAGGTGTCTCTAAAGACCCCCAAAATATGGGAAACTGCCATATTCTGCCTTTTTTCGTTTGCTCCCCCTTTCAGAAAATGTGTGTACCAGTCAGATTTGCCTCCCTTATGATGAGGAGTGTTTCAGACTGAGGGGGAACAAAGGAGCTGCAAAAATGGCCAGTATAAGAAAGATAATGCGTTTTATGAATGTTAGAGCCTGTAAATCTATTCTATTAGAACTCCAAAATGAAAATATAAACCCAAAAATGAGCATAATATTTTGTCTTTAAAGGGACAGTTCACCCAAAAATGAAAATTCAGTCATTATCTACTCACTTTCATGCTGATTGAAGGCAAAGTTTAGTTTTTTAGTCCAGCCCTGGGCTAAGAGTTAACCTTGGGATAACATAGCCCCGTTTCACACACACATTTTCACACACACATTAGGGCTATATGATTCACACTGCCCATCTTCTAGCTCTGGGTTACAGCCTCTGTAGACCCATACAGGTGTTTTCCATTAACCTGGCTGATTATGTTCTTCTTATAATCTTTTAGCCCTTATAGCCCCCTTTCACACCGGCAGCTTTTAGCCCTGGGTTTAGTTGATATTCAGGGGATAACCCCGCAAACTCAGGGCTAACCCTGGTCCAGAGCAGGGCCAGCTTCACTAGGCTAAAGTCGGAGTTAGCCCACTTTGGAACGTGCCAGAATTATGCCCTTAGCCTGGGGCTAACTACTCTCTTAACCTGGGGCTAAATGCAGTGTGAAAAGTCTTCTGGAGTTTCACAGGGAAACAGTGTTGCAGAATCTCTCAAACAGTTTAAGTGAATGGTGATCAGTTTTAAAACAGAAAAAACTAACGGGGAAAAAACCCACAGAAAATATGTACATACTAGTGTGGTGTAATCTAAGTCCCCTAAAGCCCCGACATGCTGTTCACATGTGCACATACATGTGAATGTGGCTCCAAGCTGAGGACCTACAGAGAAGATTTAGACTAAAAAACATGTAAATGACATCAGCCAGAACAGGTGTGCAGGTGGTCTCTAATACCTGCAGCCCTCTGTGCCCTGCAGGTGGATTATGGGTTTGTGTATTCGTCAGTCGGTTCAGCAGGAGGAGACGATCCAAACTGCACAGCTTCTCCTGCTCAGCCCCCACAGTAACGAGGCTCTCACCCAGCAAGGTGGATACAGCACCACCTGCCTGAGACTCCTGCCTGCTGGAACACACAGAATTTAATGTCAGGTTTAGTAAACTGCAGCTGTTATTCAGTTGCATCCCACATAAAAAAGATAATTCATGACTAAAAGCTAAACATTAGCGACATGCTATCATTCGTCAAGTTATTTATCTTAAAATAACAAGGATTTATCTTTAGTTATTACATCAAAATAGTTCTTTTCACTTAAGGTCAGTGGTTGCCAAGATGTTTTACCCTTAAATGTCAAGCATCTACTCTACTTTACTCTACTTTAATCCTCATTTTAACATAATTATATTGAGATTTTTTAAATCTGTTTGCAAAAAAGGACTGATACATAACTGAACAGCAATACTTTGCACACTCTGGTTACCAGAGGTGGAAGTAAATCACACATGTGCAAATCACAAGTGTTTTAATACTGAGTTCAACGCTCTGTTTAATTCATCAGAGCTGCTGTCGTCCACAGAGGCCTCTCCACACAGGCTCGCCTGTTGTCATGAACAGCTGACTCCACCTGCTACGGGTGTGACGGCGAGAGTCTGGTGAGACTTCCAAGAAGAAAATGTCCCTGCATGATCTGCATGAAGTATGTTAGTGCAGGCAGCCACTTAAAGGGATAGTTTGGATATTTTTGCAGCGGGGTTGTATGAGGTACTGTGGATATTAGTCAGTGTATTGGCGTCAGTAGATGGCAGTCGACACACAACCAGTTTGGAGAAGCAGCAGGAGTTCTGGTGTAGGAAGATAAGTGATGTTCTGCTGTGGACCGAGTCAGCAGCAAAATGTATTTCAGCCACTTTAAAAAATCAACCAGCTTATTTCACCACCATCAGATCAAGGTTATTATAGTTTAAGTTAAACTTACTAAAATTAATTAAAAATATACACATGAAATGTTTTAACTTTTAGTCTTTGTCAATTTGGTCAAATTTATCAACACAACAAGCACGAGTAGACAGTGGTGCACCCGTTCTGAATGTCTTAAATCTGACCCCTGACAAATACCTCACATATATTTAAAAAAGACTAACACTAACTAAACTAAAACTAAAACAATACAAACTAATGTGGGCAAACTCACTCTGCAAAATAACTGAAACTTAAGTGAACTGAAAACAAAATAACAATAAAAACTAATGAAAAATACAAAGACTGTAATAACTCTGTGTATAACATCTTTTTCTAAAGGGAAACCACAGTTTCATAAGATAAACATCACTCCCTCCAAACCAACCAAACTCCACGGGCGAAATCAATTATTTTATCTCACAAAACACTGGAGCTGCTGGTCTACGGCTGCATCGATCTGTTTGTCCATCCATTCGTCACTTTAATGAAGTTACTCAACAATTTTGAAAATGCAATTTCTGGTTTTCTAAAACTAAGATTATTTTTTCCCCCCCAATTAAAATAAGACAAATAATCATCTCACCAAAAATTATAGGTTTGATAACTTTTTTTTTTAGTTAATTTCAAAACTCAAAAGAATTTATATTGTGTGTTTTTTTTTTAGTGTACTTTGTTTTTATTTTTCCAATATTTTATTTGAAGGAACATGAAATATTGTCCCTCCATCCATTATCCTGGACCGGATGTCAACACAAGATTACACGTTGGCAAAACTTACTCACTGATATTTAAATTTTTAAGGTGGCTGAAATGCGTTTCTCTGCTGAACCCGTCCACAGCAGCACTCCTGCTGCTTCTCTGAACTGGGGATGTGTCGACGACCATCTCCTGCAGGTGATACACTGACTATAAGAACCTCATACAGCCCCACTTAAAAAAAAAAAAGCCAAACTATCCCTTTAATTCAACACAAACAATTGAGTGACTTCAGATTTTTTCTTAACTTTTTATTCACATACAGTACCTTCAGTTCTGGACAGATTACATTCAAGAATATCAAAAGGAAATGCCAAAAGAGAGAATTCCCTCACTACCCCAAAGAGCACACAGAAATGCGTTGGGACGTACAGTACGTATACCTCTGTTAAAAATCTGCCAGCATATATTACATATGCAAACATTATAGATTACAAAGTACGGAGACGTAACTTATACTCTATAACATGCACATAACGTAACATATGAACACAGGGCCGAGCTATTTACACTTGATCCAAAAACGTAGTTCCTCTTCTTAACCTTAATTTTCATATTTTTTTTATACATATTAACATGTACAGTATTATTCTTTAGTGGGGAGAGTTGGACCGTTCCTCCAACGTCCTTGACATCACACACACCACACCAGTTTGTTGTTTGAAAGCACTCTACACTCTACTTCACCATAAATAAAACAATTACAAAAATATACCTCACTTCAAACAGAGCCATAGCAGGAAAAGCGCTTACAGCCATCGTGGAATGATACAAAATAAAAACAACGACCTGGAAAGATGAGATGGAGGAGACAGAGTTGAAAGAACATGCCGGAATTCCGATGAAAAGACAGCAGGTTTAAATGGGAATGTTTGAGGTTTGAGACCGGCCGTGGATGGCGGCTGGTGTTGGCTGGGACGGTGAGGGTGACGTGGGTGGTGGTCGTCTGGGTGGAGGGTGGAGATTTCCTGGCATGGGTTCCCTTTGAAGTCAAACCTCCCTCCCTGCTCTTCGTGGGAAGATGTGTTGAAAATTAGTAAACGTCAGCGATATGGGAATGCAGGGGGTTAAAAACTCCAGTCCATGTTGGATTAGTAGTGTGTTTACATTCACAGGTATATCCCATCGTAAAAAGGCTCAGGAGGGTGCGATGTGTGTCAGTGTATGTGTGTGTGCTGCTGCTGCTGCTCCTCCTGAGTAGTAGAAGACTAGAAGCGAAGCTATTTCTTCTTGGAGTTGACGCTCTTGCAGACCCAGTTCATGCCCTCCTGAAAAGGGATTTTAAGGGAAACAGCAGCAAAGTGAGAAGAAGAAAATAATGGTGCATTTAAAAAAAACAGAGCAAGTTCAGCTCGGGCACTCACCTGAATCCCCTCACCAGTGAGGGCAGAGCAGGACTGGATCTGCCACATGCGATCCCGGATGGTGTGCAGATTGAGGCCCTCTGCGATCTCAGAGGCCGGGGCGGCTGTCAGCAGGTCCTGCTTGTTTGCGAAGATCAGCACAGGAACGCCGCTCAACTTCTCTTCATCCAACAACTCAGCCAGCTCCTGCAACACACACACACACCTGTTACAGAAGAAGAAGAGACTCCAGTGCTTCACGTTAACAAAAAACTGAACTTGAGGCTTGATTTGAGACTTGAAACTTGGACTCAAGTCGTTCTTAAGTCACAAAATAAAGACTTGAATCCTGAGAGAGTTGTTCTGAGCTGCTAAATAACAAAAAATGCAAAGGCAGCAACAGGCATTCCCACACACCCTGAATATTTAACTGGAAGTGATGCAAACAAGCGAGCAAACATGAGATTGTTTCAGTTTTACCCAGTGAAGATGACCTTACTTCACCTAACAGGTTAAGTGAGGTGTTGCTTCTATGAAAACCTGCTCAGCATGCTTGTATTTTTGCAGAGTTTCGCACACTTGCTTCACCTCCAACCCATTTTCTTTGGTGAAAATCAACACTGAACGACCTTTCAGACACAATGCCGTATGAGCTGCACTCCCCGATGGGGTTCAGTGCGAGCTGTGCCCAAAGTTCAACCTGGTTGAAGTTTGGGAGCTTGCCAAATGGTGCGGTGCAAGTCATTGGAAATAATGGGTTTCAGAGTGCAGCGGGGCCGTTGTCATCAGTGACATCCTTGGCACTTCCCTCCAGTCAGCAGTAAACAGGGAGGACAAGAGACTAATTTACACGGTTGAGAGGCAGCACATCTCACATGATCCACAGCAGCATTTTTATAGGGATATTCTCAAAGAGGACAAGGTTTAGAAGGAAAATGTGGAGATGATGGGAGTTTTAAGTAAGTAAACTGTCCTCAAACTTATAGAAACAAGGCTGACTTAAAGGCATAATAGTCAACATTTTTCTAAAAAACATAAAATAAAATAAATTAAAAAAAAATGTATACAACATAATCTCTCTCAGTCAGATGTCTGGTGTCTGTATCTGCAGAAACTCTGCCCTTTGCCTATATTTCTCATTATTTTTGCTGCACTCAGGACACACGAGAAAAAAATGTTGATTGTTGACTCTCATTCCCCAGGACATCAAATACAGATGTTTTGAGTTGGTGCAGTGTCCCAAGCACAACCAAATAATAAGAAAATAAGAAGGTACAGGCAGATGGCGTGGTCTCTGACATTTTTATTTTGCCTTTAGGAGAATATGTTGAAATGCCATCCATCTCATTTAATGGTGAGCCATCAGAGTCCTGATAGTTTTGCTTTTGACTTGCCCCAAAAGACTTAAAAACAAGTAAAATAGTATATTAAAACTTAAACAATTAGTCGATTGATAGAAAGTTGTTTAAGTTGAAGTTATTTTTAAGCAAAAATACAAAAAACAACAACAAAAAAAAACAAAAACAAAAAACACTGGTTATACCTTCTCAAAAGTAATATTTTCTGGTTTGCAGGGTGTTTCAGGGGTCAGTCAGACATAACAAAAAATCGAAGACAGTTTGGAAAAATGTGATGGACATTTTTCACTGTTTTGTGACATTTTGTAGACCAAATGATTAATCAATTAACTGATAAAACAATTTGTTCTTGTAATAACTTGATGGATACCTTTTAGTGCTGAATTAACAAGAAAACACTGGGTTGCAGTGTTTAACAAAGTACACTGTATGTTTTGCTTCCACAGTGGCATTAACATTTTTTCCTTCCTGATACCGATTCTGATAACTGAACTTTGGGTATCAGCTCACAGAGTACTGATACGACACCAGTGTGTTAAAGAATATGTATTGTTATTATTTTTAACAGCTATAGATTAATAGATAATGAAAATCATTGTTAGTTGCAGCCCTACAGTATATACTGTAGTACAAGCAGAGTGAACACTAGCACAAAGCAATACACATTGACATACCTGACCCGTCTCCTCAAATCTCTTTCTGTCAGCGCTGTCTATGACATAAATCTGAAACACAATAGAAGTTCTCCTTGTTAAAATGTGCAGCAGGTCCTGCAGTGTGTGTAATAAACAGTGCCTCCACCAAACAATTAATGGATCAAAACTGTGTGGTGTTTGGTGCATCTTCTCCACTCACCAGCACATCTGTGTTTTCAAAGTAGTTCCTCCAGTACGGCCTGATCTTCCTCTGGCCTCCGATGTCCCAAACATTCAGTTTAAAACCCTGAGACTGGACGCTCTTGATGTTGAATCCCTGGAGGAAAAACAAAACATCAAGGAGGTTAGAGAGGGGAAGCAGAAAAAGAGCAAGGCCACCTATCCTTGTTGCATTACGTCTGTTTCCTCTGATAACAAGTGGTGTGTGAGTGAAACTTTCCTCCGTACCTGTGTGGGGGTGATATGGCTGATGTCCTCAGATGCCAGCTGTTTGAGCAGGGTGGTCTTCCCGCCGTTGTCCAGACCCAGCAGTAGTATCCTCACCTCCTGGTCTGGTGTGCTCTTTAGCTTGCGCAGGATGGACAGCAATCCCTGCAACAGTCAGAGAGAGGAGCAGCCATGTGATGTTACTGAGCCGGGGGGGGCAGGGGGAGCACTGTTGCAGCTCACTAACCACCATTGTAGAGATGCATCTCCTCCTTCCATCCACCCGCACTCCTCACTCACAGGCCGTGCAAGTGTATTTATTTAATGATGAGAGAGCTCTCTCCTAACGGTACCAATAAATGAGGACAACAGCAAGCCCTGTGAGTAGTTTGTAACATCATGTTTAGTTTTCTTTTGCTTTTTGGGCTACTTATTTCAATACGTGGCTAGTTAACGGCTAAAAACGTAGCTAAACGTAGCTAACGTGCTAAGCTAATCTCCCCTGATAACTGAACGAAGCAACAAGGCAGCTTTTGCACTTCAGTGTTTCTTTCGGGAAGTTGAGGACAGCGGCAGCCATCAATGCGCAGCTATACTAACGCGAGCACTAATTACTGTGAATATTTGCACATTTCGACCTTTAAGTTAACAGTTAATGGCTAATTATGAGGATAAATTAAACTCACCATCTTGTTGCCTTCTCTCCTGGAGACGCCGCCGAGGGTTACTAAGGGGGGTGACGTCAGACGCACGGATACGCACAACAAACACTCAGGTCGTGTTTCTAAAAGGGGAAACCTGGACTCGTGAAATATCTCGCGAGACTGGTCATTTTAACCAAAACTATGATCTTTTCTTAAACCTAACCAAGTACTTTATATCTCTAACCCAACCCGGAGTTTAACCACAGTGTTTCCACATTGTAAAGCACAACTAATTTGCGCAAAATGCACCATTAAGGAACAACGCGTAGACATCTCGCGAGAGTTTCGCATCGAATCGACTCATGGTCGTGTCTAGATGGGAATCCCAGACCTGTGACTTGGTTTGGGAATAAATATGGAGAATATCCAAAACTAAGTATTAATGATAAAATGAAAGATATATCATTCAAAATTTGACATATAATATATTCTGTAAAACACGTTCTTACAAGATGTCAATTGAATATTATTTCTTCTTTTTATATTTTTATTTATTTTGAAAATAATTAGATGGACAAAGATTTAATCCAACTATTTATAATTTTTGGCAAATTCCACATACATCAAATGAAACTGACAAATAGAAAACCAAACGTTACCTCACTTTTAATTGACATTAACTTATATAACAATTCACTAGTCAAACTGAAAAAATACAAACAATATTTGAAACATATGAAATTATCAACTAATGTTTCCTCCTCCTGGGAATTATTTTGCTTGTACTGAATATCAGAGCAACCTGCACATT
The DNA here is from genome assembly GCA_027495735.1 of Lutjanus campechanus. Taxonomy (NCBI): domain Eukaryota; kingdom Metazoa; phylum Chordata; class Actinopteri; order Lutjaniformes; family Lutjanidae; genus Lutjanus; species Lutjanus campechanus. The sequence goes on from JAJHUR010096848.1 coordinate 27,835, forward strand.
CCCTTGAATGAATATTTTTTCTTAAATTATTTTTTTAATAGTGTAACTGAATTCCTTAACACTTTGTTGTTTCTTTGTAGTTTATTACTATGTTACTGAGAGAGTGATGATAATTTAACCCAAACGAGAAGAAACAATTGAGAAACAAGGCGAACAAATCTCGCGAGAGTTTCGCAAATCTGGGGTTCCAATCTAGACACGACTGAAAACTCATGCACCACCACAAGAATGTCTAGAAGGGAACCTCAAACCCGCAAATCTCGCGAGAGTGACCATTTTGACCACATTTTCTGCCTTTTTCCTAACCTTAAGCAAGTGTTTCTGTCTCTAAACCTAAATTGTAACTAAAACATTGCACATTACAAACCATCAGTAGTCTTTATAACGTACACTTTGTACAATATGTACAAATCTCGCGATAGTTTCACAAATCTAGGGTTCTCTTCTAGATACAACCAACTATGCAGAACGAGTTAAGCTTCCTGCTAAATAATGTTTCAAATGTCGGCCAAGAATTGTTATACGTTTCTTTTTGTGGACAGTTGTGTGCCCACAGATGTTACAATAAGTTACAGCACGCAAATACGTGTCATTTGTCCAGGAAACCCAGAACAAACATATGTTCAAAGAGGTAATTAGCTAGCTAGTTAGCATAACAGTTGGGTTAAGCCACACAGTAGCAGTAAACTTAAATTCAGCCAATATATAATATATTGACTGTATCTTTTGTGTGTCTTCATTTCAGTCAGTAATATAACATAAAGAAGCGTCAGGTTTGGTTTTCGCCGGTTGGGGTTCACGTAGGGATCTGCCCCAGCTCGTGATTGGAGGGTGACATGCCACGTGTCTTTACTATGCCACAGAGCACATTTGATTACCTGACAGGTTGCTCTGTGTGTCTGTGCCTGTCTGTAGGGCGGTGGAAGAATCTATATACGGTATGTATTGTGTTTTTGTCGCTGTAGACTGCAGCCTGTGTGTCTCGGTGTTTGTCGCCTTGTTTTGTGCTGTTTGCAGAAGTCAGACTCAGCTGGTAACTCGACTAATGGTTGCATCACTCTGAGGTCCGACTGACGTGTTTTCACTCTTTTCTCAGCAGTTTGGTCGGTAGACTGAACACAGGACCCCACTACTGTGTGCACACATCAAGTTTATGTGTTTGTGAGAGGAACTGCATATGTAATTTAACACATTTTGCGCACGCACATGCTTTAAGCAGCTGAGATTGCAGTGTTAGCTCATTTGGTGGTAGTTATCCAGATGTACTCAGATGTTGGCTGTGCTCTGGCCTGCAGATCCAGTTTGTCAAGCATGTGGAGAAGTTTCTGCAAGTACCACCAATTTGTGTGAACTTAAACATTCCCATGCAGCCTACAGCTTGCTCTGTACACGTCTTTACAATTAGAATCGGTGTTATTGCCAAGAAGCTGCTTGCATACAAGGGATTTGCTGTGGTGTACTGGTGCATAAGTAAAGTTTATTTGGCAGAGCACCTTTCACAGAGCAAGGTCACAAAGTGTCACAAAAAGAAAATTAAAAAAAACAAAAACAAACAGAATTGCAGTAAAGAGAAACGAGCAATCAACAAAAGCAGCAAACAGGCCTTATAAATACAATAACAATAGACAGCACACTGCGAGACAAATACCATTGTGAATAAATGGGTCAGCAAACATATTAAGAAAAAGGGCAAGCGCTGAGAGTAAAAACAGCATGAATAGAAATTTGACAATAGCATCTGAAAACAAAACAGAAATGTACAACATGACTTGAAATAAGCAAAGGAGCTGTTTATGCAGGAATGTGTAAGTATTTGACAAGAAATGTGTAAGTTCACAGAATTAATTAAGAGGATATTTGCAATATGCAAAACCAGTGTCTTAACTCTACCTTCCACTGCGTGTAGGGCTGCAAATAACTGTTATTTTCATGATTGATTAATCCATTAATTGTGTCGAAAACGTCATAAATGGACAACAACAATCCAAAACATTCAATTAGTTTCTCGATTTATTGTTTAATCTATAAGATGTTTAAAGATGTTTATTTTCTTAGAGCTCGCAGAAGTGCTTATATGTTGAAGAAGAACATAAAATCTTCACATTTAAGATACAGGGACCAGAGAACGTTTGGCATTTTTGATTGGAAAATGACTGACACAATTAATTAATCAATGAAATAGTTGCAGATTAGCTAATCAAGCAGTCGTTGCAGCTCTAGGTCTTATTCTTTCAGATATTTCAGTTTAAGTATTCACATTTTAGGAGCTGTGACCAAAGAATTTTAGGGTTTGTGCTTAAAAACTTTTTGAAATTGTTTCACTGATGATCAACATAGTCGCAGCTTTCTATTGATCAATCAACCAGTCATTTCGGGTCTACTTTCCTTATTCCTCTATCAATTTATCAAAACATAGGGATGAGTATCGAGAACTTGTATTCAACCGGTATCAGTTCCTGACTGGTCAGTACAGAAATATTGATAAGCTCCTGGACAAACGATACTGCTGTCTGTATTTATGTAAGGTTACATAAACAGGTGAGAGGGTAAAACTGTAAAAAGTGTGGCCTCACTTTACTAAGTTTAATGCAACAACTCCAGAAACAATTTACTTTGTTATGTCTGCAGAAAAATAATACTAACTATGCAATGATAACAGTAACAGTAAGAGTATTAGTTGATCAGCAGTATCAGTATCGATAAGTATCAATAAAATTCCTAACAATACCCACCCCGATTAACACACTGGTTTCATGATACAGTTTAAGTTGCAGATCTGTGAACAACAAAGCATCTGCAAATTGTTCAATATGTTCTCTTTTTGCGATGTACAATAAAGACATTTTAATTCCATACAAACCTCACAGTGTTTATATCATTTTAAAATGAATATCTTTTGATTTTGGACTGTTGTGTGGACAAAACAAGCTGGTTTGCAGCTGCAGCCTCTGGCCCTGGGAATTTTTCACCCATTTAGACTAAATGTTTGGTCAAAAATATTCAACAGGTTAAACTGATCATGCAGCTTTAACATGTTGTTTAAGTCATCTGTTGCATTCTCTCTGTTTGTCCTCACACTGCCTGAAGACCTACTTTCTCTGCAGGGAACAACTGTTTTATCCCATGAAGCCAGCTCCAGTGTTTGTTTATAAATCCTTATTGATAAGTCATGGTATGTAGGCCACATGTTTAGTGTTCCCCATCAGGTTCTGCAGCCTTCACCCTACTTTCTAAACAAACAGCTCCAGAAACAATCCGGTTCCAGCCAGACTGAGCCTTCACAGAGCGCTGATATACTCCTCTCCTCATGTGCCCTTTATTTATGAAAGATTAAGCCCCACAGGACGTGTTTCTGTAGTGAGATATTTCAGAGCACCTACAGTAAATAATTAGCGATGTAATGATGAAGATGCACAGTGGGATGTTAAGATCGTTTGGGCTGTGATCAGCAGGTTCTGGTTGGGTAATAGGCAGCAGAATGCTGAAGCTGCCGAAACCCAAAATGACACCTGTGGAACCATTTACCAGGAGGTGGTCAATGATTTCCAGAGCAAGTGTGGCCCTTGAGGATTTTTTGAGGGAGGGACGAGAGTTTGTGTGTCGGGTTTGAGCCCAAGGGCACAAGTTGGAAGTCCAGCAGCTTGGGAGGCAGGCTCGAGCCAAAAAACTACAACTCTGAGAGAGGAGAACGACCACTTTCACGGGGTCGAATAGTGGTCGACTGAGATGGGTTTATCAATGGCTGAAGCCGATATTTAAAGAGCAGGGCGGCTGATATTAAAACGAACAAAAGTCATGTATAATTCCATTATTTCATGCACATTACAATGTAATTCACATGTTATCTTGGCCAGTAACATGTTGTTTTAGATGGAACTTCTGCAGATTTCAGAACATGACAAGGCTGCCTGCAGATGTGTCTGCAGACAGTTTTATTTATTGGTCTTGTGAGTGGAGCCTTAGGCCGATGGCAACTATCTCAAAATGCCACATAATCGACCTGATTAATCAGCCGACCGATTATCATTAGGGTTGAGCGAACCAGACTTGCCAGAGCTCAATGCCAAAATGACTGCAGCTAAGATTTTCACCATTTCCTGACTTTCCTGTTTAGTCTGAAGAATGTCAAAAAAGTAAATAAAGCCCTCTCTAATTTTTTATGATTGACTATTTGTTGTAGCTCCAGTTTATTTGTGCTGTCAGTCAGGTTCTGTGGTGCCAGAAGTTTGAATAAGATACCTTTAGGGCTGTAATGCTTATTTATTATTTATTGAGAAAATAGTAAGAAGTACCCATTCTGATTTTTCACAGCACAAGGCATCATCAAAATAGCCTCTTTTTTTTACCATCAGACCAAAACCCAACAATATTTAGTTGACTATCATGCAATTTTCATCAGAGCTCTTTTTGCAACCAATTAAATCTCCAGAAAGCAGCCATCAGGGCGTCGGTATGTTTTTTATTCTTTTAAAGCCAACAACTGTTCCAATTTGTTAATTTCCTCTATGATCTGATTACTAAATGCCTGTGTGTGTTTTTTAAAACATCGTTATAGTTGGTGTGTGCTGTCTTATCTTTTTATTGTGCTTAGCAAGTTTATTATTTAGTATTATTTATAGAGTCTATTCTATATTTAGCTCATTTGTATCATATTGTTACCGTTTTTTTAGTGTAAAACAACCCTCTCCAACAAATTACCCCTTGTTGGACTCGTAAAGTTGTATTATATTGATTACATGATGAAGTAAAGCATCAAATCATCACTTTAGAGAACTTTGAACAAGATAATGATTGATATTTTTGCTTGTGAAATGATTGAAATGATTAATTAATTATCAAAATATTTGCCAATCAATTTTCTGTTGATTAACAATTGATTAATTGAGCTACTGTTGCTGTTGCAGCTCTAGTTGGCTTTGCACGGTACAAAAAGTATTATGTTCAAGTACTGTAACCACCACAAATTCATAAAAAGAAGGTCAAATTATGGATTAATGGGAATCTTGGTGGTCTAAGCTGGTGTTTGGTCTAAAAAAGCACCTGTTTATAATTTATTAAAGCCCAAAATGACAAATTAGATGTCTTGTTTTGTCCTATCAACAGTCTAAAACCAAGGTAGCTCAGTTTTTAGGACATGTCCCCATGTATTAAAGCTGCAAGTCCTCAACAGCGGCCATGGGCTCGATTCCAGCCTGTGTCCCTTTGCTGCATGCTGTCTCTCCCACTCTCTCTCTTCCCCTTTCCTGTCAGGAAAGCCAAAAAATATTCAAAAGTCAAAAACCCACAGATACTCAGTGTCCAATAATAACTGTAGCGATAAATCAAATAGCTTCTGATCTTCATAATTTTCGGACTGATCCGACTAAACGCACACATCTGTGGGAATGTGAGTTCAAAGGTGAGGCAGTTTGACCCATTCTGACCCACTGAGCTGAAAAAAATCTGTTAATGTTACATCAGCTCAAACCAGGTCTGGCTGGTTTGTCAACAAACATGAACCCGGCTGTGATAAACCGACAAGAAACATGCACATAAGTAACTCCTTAACACTCCTAAGTCTGTTATCGTTTCTTTTGTTTTTTTAACAGCACATTTTGTTGATAATTAAATGATTCATTCTCCTGTTTTCTGCAGGTCTTGACTGCAGCTGCTGAGTGACCCGGCGTCTGCGGACTTGAACTTTTTAATGCATTAAGTTGGGACTGGTTTTTAACAACCACGATGGCTCTGAGCTCATTCGACATCGACGCACCACGATGGGATCAGTCCACGTTCATGGGCCGATTGAAACACTTCTTCAACATCACAGACTGGCGGACGGCGCTCTTACCTGACTCACGCCTGGATGAGGCCAAAGCTTTAGTAGAGAGCTGCAGGTGAGATGACGAACACTAAAGATGAACCTGAACAGAGACTCATGTAATTGTTGATAGTGTGACGATGCTGAAGCACATTTTGCATTTGCATTGTGTCAGATTTTCAGCAGCCGTAAACATAATATATATCACTCTATTGCAGTTATTCTGGTCAATATGTTTATTTCTGCATACATTATGAACTATATCCAAAGTTTCTCAGGTAACACTTAATTATAATCCATGTAAAACACAGCCTTCATAAGCCTATACAAATAGGAAGACGCAACCTGGACCCTATTTTTCATGTTTCTATGGGCAGTTGCACACATCTTTGTCCAATAAAAGTGCTTGTTTTTGCCAAACTTTAAACTGAAGAGAAACAAAGTAAAACTCAACAAAACCATCTGGGTTTATCTTTCCACTGTTCCAAAAATCACCAACTCTGGTTTGGTAGAAAAAAAACCTTAAATCACCAAGTTAGATGTGAAAATACTCTGGCTGTGCACGCCATTTCTCCTCGCCGCCTCTCTCTCTCTGATGTCCGACCTCCCTCTCGCTCCTCTCCTGGTATTTTCACATCTAACACTGTGAATTAAGGATTTATTTTGACTAAACCAGAGTTGGTGTTTGTTTGAACAGTGGCAAGACGAACGAAGACATGTTTGTTGTTGAGTTTTATTTTGTTTCTGTCGAGTTTGAAAGAAGACGACAATGACGATGATAAAATTATTGTTTCTGTAAAATTGAGTCTTGTGGCTTTGGTGAGAGTAATAAATCGCCTGTTTCTGGTTAAACAAAAAGGATCTTACGGTTAAAAAAGAAGGTCTGTCTGTAATGATCCTTTCCATTAAGTTATCAGACACTTAGATTAACAATCTGAGCCTGTCGGGGGCAAAAAACAAGCTCTTTTATTGGATGTACTTCAACGGTTCGCAATTGCCAATAAGGATTAAATCGCAGACTGTTCCAGGCCTGACAGCTGCAGCAGTCTTCCTCAGTACTGGGCAGTACTTGTTGTTCCCATTAGTCACTTAGATTAAAAAACACTTTAAATGAACTATAATCAAGGGTAATCTATGGTGCAGAGGTAAGGAGATATGGTGCACAGTATGTGAAATAGTGAAAGAGTCACCTGCAAGTTTCAACATGAAAAATGCGCCGACATTTTAAAAAACTGGCTGTGCAAGAATGTTCCTGCATGTACAACCCCAACTCCAAAAAAAAAAAACAGGGATGTTGTGTAAAATGTAAAAAGACAAGATATTTAATGTTGAAACTGATAAACTTTATTGTGTTTTTAAAATACAAACTCATTCTGAATTTGATGCCTGCAAAACATTTTTTTAAAAGTTGGGACAGGGGCAACAAAAGACTGGGGAAGTTGTGTAATGCTCCGAAAACACCTGTTTGGAACATTGAAGAGGCGACAGTATCATGATTGGGTATTAAAGGGACAAAAGCCTTCAAACATGGATGGGTGTACTTGTGCTTAATATATGTGTGTTTTTGTTGCTCTGTAGGGCAGGATCCGTCCCTCCCGGCACCACAGAGGAGCAGCTCCACTACGCCAAGAAGCTGTACGACTCGGCCTTCCACCCCGACACAGGAGACCGCATGAACCTCATCGGCCGCATGTCCTTCCAGGTGCCTGGAGGCATGGCCATCACCGGCTTCATGCTGCAGTTCTACAGGTACAGAGGAGGGGAAAAAAAACAGAAAGAGCTGCGTCTCAACACACCGTCCTGCAGTTTGACAGAGGTTTCATAACTGTGTGTTTGTAGGACAGTTCCTGCTGTGGTGTTCTGGCAGTGGGTGAATCAGTCCTTCAACGCTCTGGTCAACTACACAAACCGAAACGCTGCCTCCCCCATCACTCCCAAGTAAGAAGCTACTGTACATTTAAACTTTCAGTGGATGTCCATAATCAATGAGACATCAAAGTTGTGTATTCCATGTGTGGAAAAAAGTCTTGTATCGTCTCTCTCAGGCAGATTGGAGTCGCCTATGTTACAGCAACCAGCACAGCGTTAGCAACAGCAGTCGGACTGAACCTCTACACGAAGGTACAAACACACACAGACCGCTGACTGTTTAATGCACCTGCACCTGGTCGACTGAGAGTTTTTAAATGCACAACCAAAATGAGAGTGATAGCAGGTTCGGGGTGTTTTTAATTTTAGTGGTGGGGGGTTGCATCTGTAACACCTTAATTTTTTGTATTTTCTCCTTCAGAAAGCTCCTCCTCTCGTGGCTCGCTGGGTCCCTTTTGCAGCCGTGGCTGCGGCCAACTGTGTTAACATTCCTATGATGAGGCAACAGTGAGTCCTGCTGTGTTTCTGTTTGAACTCCTTAAAAAATGTATGCGGCGGCGCAGAGGCTGAGGTTATGGTGTATTGTGCAGGTTTTAATGGCGAAGTGTTAAACCCTTAAAGATCTTGCTGATCTTAAATAGCGAGACGTGCGTTTGTCAAAACTGTTTCAGGGCTGTAATCATGAAGAGCCAGTCATGTGAGGAGGCCAATTTAAATATAACATCTCACAAAATAATAAAATTAAGTTAGATATCAATATAGTTGGGTTATTTTTTAGTCACCTAGCGGCACGGTACCGTCAGAGTTTTGCTTTGACAACTTGTAAATTAACATTAACTTGTTAATAACACTCAGCTGTGAAATCTCCTGGCAGGTTTCAGATCCGACATTTCTCGGTTCTCCGTGGGTCCGGGTCTCAGCTTTCAAATAACAAATGGATCCAGTTTGGTTGTACGTACTGTACTGTTCCAGGAACTTTTTGGATTTGGGCCTAAATTTTTTGACCTGTAAAATTATCTATCTTACCACAGCCTGCTGCTGTTCACCCTCCACCTCAGTATAATCTCATTATGCAGCTTAAAGTACAGGAAATGGTTAGCAACACGATTAATATAGCATATTGAGCTAACTAATATAAATGTTGTTTATTGTCTCACACTGAGGTTTTCGGGCGGGATTGTTGCAGCTTAAAATGCTTGATTTCATAGCAGCTTTTCTAAAAAAAAATTGTGACGCATGTCGCAATGTTTATAGGAGGTTTTTTTGTAATGAAATTGTGGAAGCAAAGGAAATTGCAAAAGAAAATTACATTTTTTTGTTTTTTAGTGTAATCCATAAAAAAATCAAAGGCAGCTTGTTTTAGGAAGAATAAAACTGCACTCTGTTCTGAGTGTTCTTAGTAAAATTACCGAAAAGGTTGACAGAATTACAACAATTCCAGCAAAATATCATTTATTTGTAAATGAAGACATTTGGGGTGGGGGATGTTCCTCAAAAAATGGCATTCTTTTCAGTAGTCATGACAAAAATAAATAAAAATAGTAAATAAAACACTGAGTCGGTTCATTGAGACGTAGATGTATGATGTTTGCTGTGATTGGTGGAACTCGTGGGAAGCTGCAGTGATTGGTCAAATTTGCAGAAAAACTGTGGTGATGGGACAAAATTGCAAAGCTGTGCAGAATTCACAGGTATTGGTTTAATTTGCAATAATTTTTGCAATCATAACATGGTAATTTCCTCAATGGACTGATAATTAGACTTTAAAGTTGATGTAGCTCTTGTTTTTTCACAGCTTGCTGTCTGAAAGCACCTAAAGACTTGTTTAAATGTTGTCATTTAAATTCTTTCTAATGTTCTTTTTACTTTAATTTAGTCTTTTATGTTGAAAATCCCTCTTTCTGTTTTGTTATGAACCCTTTAAGTTCACCTTGGAGCCCCTGTGTGCTTTTTTTTGAAATTTTTTTTACAGTGAAGTCAGGTAATTCCCCAAGTAGCAGATTGTTTACAGCTAACACACGTCAGTGAAGAAACCACAGTCATTTACATTCTGTTTCCCTTTCATTTCACGTTTTCAGGGAAATTCTGAACGGCATTGCTGTGACAGATGAAAACGGCAACAAACTGGGCCACTCTACGGTCAGTGCCCTGGATACACAAACAATGGTTTTTCTTTTCTTTACTGTTCACAAACTGTCTTGACATGTTGTGTTCTCTCTCCTGTAGAAAGCAGCAGTAAAAGGCATCACTCAGGTGGTCATATCTCGGATCACTATGGCCGCTCCAGGAATGAGTATGTCAAGAAGTTTCTTCTTATAAATATTATATCAAGTTCTTCCAACTTATCCTTTTAATCTCTTGACTTTTTTTCTTCTTCTCTCCTGTCAGTCGTTCTCCCCATCATCATGCAGAGGCTGGAAAAGTACAAGTTCATGCAGGTCAGACCTTTAACCCTCATTACAATCCTGTTAAGTCTCCATCATAAGTGTGCAAGTGTCATCAGGCTCTGTCTGTCTTTTCACAGAGAATCACGTATCTCCACGGGCCGATCCAAGTGATGATGGTGGGAGTGTTGTAAGTAGAGCGGCTCACGGGGATTTTAAATGTTCTCGGGTTTCAGTTTCATGGTAGAAAAAAAAACCTAACCTTTGTTCTTTTCTTTTTTAAAGTTTGATCTTCATGGTGCCTGCCGCCTGCTCCCTGTTCCCTCAGAGATGGTAACGATTCAGTTTCTGTACTTTCACCTGCTGACACGTGTAGCTTTAAATGCCTCAACTCTGTTAGGAAGCCCACGTCTTCAGCCGACATGACTGCCTTTCAGACCTAAGGAATCTGTCTGTACCAGCCATGTCATGCTAGCTTGTCGGGAAGTTGGCTAAATAATGCTCTGAAGTTGGCATAAATTTTCACTTCATTCATTAGTCTCCATAATAGTAATTTCATTGCAGTGAGCCATAATACTAATTTCATTGATATTGAAAATAAGAGGGTCTGTGAACAATACTCAGAACAGACGTGCATGCAGAAATCTCCAAATGTCAAAACAAGGGCTGCACACTCAATCGACATTTTATCGAAAGTGCAACATGGCTTTCTGCAGTTTTTAAATCGCAGGAGGTGCATCATTTGTTGAAGACAAAATGTGTCAAAAAATGTTTAGATGAATGAATGTCGTGAGGCAGAGACGTCCCGTCCTACACATCAGATTCTGCAGACATTTGGTACAGATTCCTGCAAAAAAAAATATCACATCATAGTCATTTTATTATGTCTTTAATCAAAATAAGAGTAATGATTCAAAAAAATTATCATTACGTCTAATATTGCAATTGCAATATCAGTCAAAATAATCACAATCATATATATATATATATTTTTTTTTAATCGTTCAGCTCTTGTCAAAACTATTTGATACCAAATCACAGCATGACTTCAAGGTCTTGGTGTCTTAATGTGGTATTCTGGAGGAATTTTGACATTTCTTTTAATCAAAAAATGCACATAATCTGTGTTGTAAAAGGTATCAACTCAAAAAACTGCTGTAAACAATTTAGGAGACATAGCTGGGCATGGGAATGGCCATTATATACTTCCATCAAAATGTTCCGAGCTCTTATACATGCTAAACTTTCAAAGAAGACACAATGTTCATTATAGATTTATGATTACAAAACCTTGACAGAGAGTGCTGAGCTGCATCTCATATTAATATTCATGTTCCCAGCATTCAGTTGATGTATATCACTTATATTTGCCACATACTGTTGACCTGATATCTCCCACTAAAGAGCCTCTGCCACCACCCAAAAAAAAGAGACAAAAATGGCTCTATGGAAGGGACGGGTGGAGTCCAAGAAATAGTGTTAACGTTGCACTCCTGCTATAACATTGCCTGACTCACTTGGCAGTTAAGAAAATTAGCAAATGCATTATTGATGCAGCAGAACCAGACAAATGTTTTTTTTGTTTTTTTTTTTATTACACACATTCCTCTCCCTTGAGAACCTGGTGCCTACGTTACCCACAATGCAACTCTACCACTCACAAAAGTACATATATTCTTGACCGCAATATGTTGAAAATACTTAGTAACTTGCTTTCCTAATTATACTTGTAGATTTAGTTTCTTTTTATTGACACAGTCGTCTTCTCTCCGACTCATTAGTGACGTTTGCCACAGTCTGTTTAGTCTGAATCTTTTCTGCACAAGCAAACAAACCAGCATTTGCTTGTTTAATCAAACAAAGTACATTCTGACCATGTTTCTCTTCCTTTCCTTCTGTCCACACACTCCCTCCTCCCTCGTCTGTCTCTGTCTCTCTCTCTCTCTGTGTCTGTCACAGCTCGATGGCGGTGTCCAAGCTGGAGCCCGAGCTCAGAGACTCCATCAGGTCTCAGTATGGAGACGCCGTACAACGTGTCTACTTCAACAAAGGCCTCTGAGGCTGAGGGAGACGGTGATTAGGATTATCTGTTTGACACAAAAGACCGAATACCTATGTGTTTACATGATTCGCCTTCGCCGTTTTATTATCATTAGTCATTATGAAATGCTCTTTTCCCCTCGTCGTCCTCAGATCAGAGCTTACTGGTGGGAATTCTGTAGGATTTTTGATCGATCATGTCGCCTTTTTAAATCTCTTTCTGTTACTCTTTCCAATTATTTGTGTTTTCTTGCATTAAGCAGATACAAGGGGCACTGTGTACTCCTGCTGAGAAACCAAATGATCTCATCTCAGGAACAGCACATCACTCTGTCACTTAGTTTGTCTTCTTCATGGTGCTGCTCGTCTGTAGTTTTCTGTCTGGAAATGCTCTTAAACAATCTGTGCCTTCTACAAAGCGGCAGGAGCAACAACACTGCTGGATTTTCTTCCGTTATTGTTTTGTTTTTTTCAAATCAATGTTGAGTTTACTGTGAAGCCAGGACAGTACGTCTTATCTATGCATGGGTCAGCTCTGAAATAAATGGTCATTGAGTGCCGTGTGGAGATAAAGGTGGAGGATACTGCCCCCTTCTGCCGGGATGGAGGTAGATGTATTACGACGTGTTCTCATGATTTATCTGAAAGGTTTGCCAGTTGGATCATTTCACTGTGTGAACTCAGACTAGTGCCACAAATCCTCAGTATAAGCTGGAATAAAACCACACAAATATTTGAAATACAGCATCCCGTGGTGGTGTGTGTTTTTATGCATCAGTGTGTGATAAAATGGACAGTTTGAACCAAAAGGTTGTCAGGTTTTAGGTTTTGAAACCTCAGTGAACTTTGTGGAGAAACAGCTGCAGACGATGTAAAAAAGTACTCAAGTCCTTAAGTAAAAATGTCAATACCACAATATAAAAATACTCCGTTTGAAGTAAAAGTGTGTAAAATTGCATTTAAAATTCTCCATAATTAAATGTACGGAAGTATCAACAACAAAATGTACCTAAAATATTAAAAGTTAAAGCCGTAGTTCAGCTGAAAAATGACCCCTGACTGATATTCTGTATTATTATATATGTTGACATTATAATGTTAAAACTCATGCATCAATTTACAACATTTGACTGCTGTAGTTGGCCACCAGAGGCCCCATGACTTGATATTTTCACAATACTGAAGTCACAAAACATTCCTCTTGTGATTTATTTTCACATTTTGCAATATGTTGAGATTTGTGACATATTACCTCGTGTCCCAAAAGGAAAACTTTTGTCAATATCTATTTTGTCTAACTTTTGTCTCATGAGTTGAACTTTTTCAGTCTGTTCATCTCACTTTAATCATTTTTATATATTTAAATATAATTTGATAAAAGATTGATACTTGGCGTCCATGTATTGATACAATATTGCCATGCAAATATCATGGTACTATGCTGTATTGATTTCTTTATAACCCCAACCCCAACAGTTTATATCAGTGGTTCCCAACCTTGGGGTCAGGCCCCTCCAAAGGGTCACCAGGTAAATCTGAGGGGCCATTAGATGACTCATGAGAGAGGAAAGAAGCTCTGCTTCATGATTTAATTTTTAGACTTTCCTCTAATCTGTGCTTTTATTCTGAAATGATAAAAATTGATAACAAATTGCGCCTCATTTATTTAAATCAACAAACCGAGAAGTTTAACATGAAAATGTTTTTTGGTGGAACTATAACTATAAAAAAGTCACAAGCCAAAAAGATTGGAAACCACAGGTTTAATCTTTAATAAATTGTTGTATATCCTAAAGTTATGAAATGCTTTTTTAAATCCAGCTGTCAGACAAATGCAGACTCGCGTAGTGAAGGCAACAACAGCACTGTCTTCTAAAATATACTGGAGTAGAAATATAAAGTTGCATCAAGTGAAAATACTGAAGCAAGCATTCAAAACTGTTCTTAAGAAAATACACAATCCACCACTGCAGACAGGAAGAGGAACAACAAACTCAGCGTCTTCAGTAACAGATTTATGACTCACATTAATGTCAGACCAGACCGGATATTTCTGAAGCAGTAAATTTCCAACATAAGATTGTCTTCCGAAGTCTGTACACACGCACACATTGTTTACGAACAACTGAACTTCTGCATTAGAGTGAATCTGTGATGGAAGAAATACTCAGATCCTTTAATGCCACACTGTGAAAATACTCCAATACAAGTGAACCTTATATTAATAAGCATTATTAGCAAATTTGACTCAAAAGTATGAAATGTCAACATAAAATGGTCCCTCTCAGTGTTTCAATATTATATCATAATGTTTTTGGATTATTATTACTGCAGCATTAATGTGTATGCTGCATTTTCTACTGTTGAGCTAATTTTTACTTCTTTATTTACTGTCGGGTAGTTTAATCTGCAGCAGTGCATCATATTCTATAAGATCATTTTATGTCCTGTGAGAACCACATACATCTAAAAAGTAAACTTTTCATAGCGTCAGAAAAACAGCCTGTTTTCTGCTTCGTGACAAAGTATTTTCTCAACCCATTAGAGAACATTTAATCCTTTAGTTTATTATAAACATAAAAATATTTGATATTTATTTATACTTAGTTCTCACTGGTCAGGAGGGTATAAACAGTGGCACAAAGTACATCTATTCAAGCACTGTACCTAATTGCAAATTTGCATGTGCCTGATATTCGTTACTTGTTACTTTGCAGATTCAGATTAGTAATAACAATAAAATCAAAAGATACATTAAATCTGTTATTATAGGATAAGATTAAACTCTGTTGATCCCTGGGGGAAATTCCCAGTCCGCTCTTATGAAGTAATTAAAATGAGCTCCACCTTGATCAGCTGCAGCTCTACAGTTAGCCCCGAGCTAAGAAAACTTTCACACTGGCACATTCCAAATCGGACAAAACCCCAACTTTAGCCAAGAGCTTCCAGAGCAGGGTTAGCCCCAAGTTTGTGGGGTTATACCCTGAAAATCGACTATACCTGGTGGTAAAAGGTGCCAATGTGAGATGAGGCTAAAAGATTAAACAGGCTTTTCATGCTGCGTATACCATCCTTAGCCCTGAGCTCAGAGTTAACCTTGAGATACTCTTTCACACACACATTGTTAGCTCAGGGTTAAGCTGAGCCCCTTGTGAAAAGCCCCTTAATTAAGTGTAAAATTAAAGATCTGAGTACTTTGTATGAAAAATTGTGATCTGAAAAGTATCTGTTGACTAAGAAGTAAAAAGTACATTTCCCATCTGAGTTCTAGTGGAGGAAAGTTGCAGAAAATTTAATACTCAAGGAAAGTAACCTATCCAGTGCAGGGAAGAGTACTGAAATCTGTACTCAAGTACAAGTACTGTTACATCACTAAAATACTACTCAATTACAGAAAAAGTACAAAGTATTCATTGCAAAAACTACTTGGAGTATTGCGTATTTTTAATCAGTGGTTTTTGATGCATTATTAGTTAATATTATTAATATTAATGTTTTTTTTCATTTTTTCTGTTTTGTTTGTTTTGTTTCATCAAACTTTTCTCATTTAAAGTTTAAGTTTTCTTATTCAATAAATGACTCCATCAGACAAAATAATATCATATGAGGTGCAATTACTGCCAGTTTTTGAATCTATTGATTAAACAGTCCTTACTCCCAATCTGTGGCTGCTGCAGTGTTTTGGTGTTTTTTTGTCCATATGTCATCGTTTTCATTGGCCTGTTTGCAATCAGATAAATTTTGGATATCAACTCTACCTGTACTCAAAACTCAATGAAGATTTTAATTGTAACTAAGTACATTATATAGTGCAAAGCATTAAAGTACAGACTTGAACAGCTACCCATAAAACCTAGAAGTAGGGCTGAACAATTCATCGAAATTTTATCGAAATTGCAAAATGGCCTCCTGCAATTTTCAAATCAGTGGAGGCGAAAGTCAAAATACCGTACCGTATTTTTTTACTACAGTGTTGTATTGTTTGGTACTGATGCCTGCTAAAATCACACTATAATCATTTTAATATGTTTTTTGGATGAAAATGTGAAAAATTAAATCAATGCAATGAAAATCTGCAAATCATTTTGCAATTGCAATATCAGTCAAAGTATCGTTCAGCCCTACTTACAAGTAGCCAAAATTACTACTTAATAATAATAACTTGAGTATTTGTAATTAGTTACTTCCACTCCTGCGTATATCTCAAATCTGTGCTTGAGTAAATGTACTTCATTATATATCTGACCTCTGATTTTGAGATACAACAGATAAATCACAGTATCAGAGCCCTTTTGGCCCTCAGACTGATGCAGCAGCAGCAGCTCCGGCGGCTCCAGACGGAGGCCGCAGCGCCCCCTGCAGGATGAGCCGCTACAGCCGGGGGGAGGAGCCGCTCGGGCAGCTTTATAAAACCGCCTTGATCCTAGAAACGAAAACAGTCCTGAACGACAGACAGCTGCTGACACCAGCGGAGACGCCTCCGGGGGACACCGAGCACTCAGAGAAACGTCCTCACCTTCATACCGGAGCTGAGCCGCGCGCGCCGCCCGGTGCTGTTGACGTCGCCTGTCGGTTAAAAAAAAAAAGCGAAGCGCGGAGGGGGGACGCTGCTGCTGCCGCTGGATCTACACTGCAACGCATCTGCGCAGCAAACTGCAACGAAGAGGCTGAAAAAACGTCGCACCAGTGTTTCTGAAAATGCCGTTTTCCGTTAACGGCATCCTTTGCACGCTGGCACTGCTGGTGTTGTGGCGGGTGGAGGAGCTCACGGAAGCGTGCAGCTGCGCCCCGGTTCATCCGCAACAGGCGTTCTGCAACGCCGATGTAGGTGAGTACAGCACCGGGGACTGTTGTTGTTGTTGTTGTTGTTGTTTACCTAGCCCATGTTGCACCGGGCGGCTGCAGCTCTGGCGGCGGCTGCCCGCCGGTGGTGCGTGTTCAACGGACACAGAGGCTTCTGGAAACCGCTGGGAAGCCTGGAGGTGGAGGGTGTTGCTCCTCAAGGCCATGGCCCGACAGTTTGCATTCAGACAGCAGACAGACGCAGATCCCATTGTCATATTTTGTCACGTCATGGTGACAAGCGTAGACCTCTAAAATAAATAAAGTAGCGTTTTGGGAAGCAGAAATGTGTTATTTAGGTGTCACGGAGGCATGCTTTAAAAGGGCGCACACACCCACCAACACAAACACATGCTCATTTTAAAATAAAGTCCCCTTAATATTAATTTTAACGTCACAATAAAGAGTTAAAAGTGCACCGGTGTCACTCACTGATGAGTTAATAATGGCCTAAAGGACTTTACTGTTATTATCTCCTCTGATTTCACTCTAATATCGCCAGTGGTGTAAAGTAACTAAGTACATTTACTCAAGTACTGTACTTTTTAAGGTACCTGGAGGTGAAACAGTATAAAAATTTCATATCACGATTATGACCAAGATTATCACAGTGGTATGGTTAAAATGTGCTGAAGATCTTTAAGTACTTATACACTGAAATCATTTCATTTTTTATTTTGAAAATCACAATTTAAAAAGTAGCAGCACGATACACTTTTTGTTTGTATGCTTCTGTCTGGGAGACAGCTGCAATAATGTTTTTCAGTATTGTCATAGTATTGTTAAAGTGTGTGGAAAATGTTCAACAACACACCACATTCATTTCACGGAGATTTATTTTGAAAGACACAAAAAAAATAGTAGCACAATTTACACATGATCATGTTGAAGTAAAGACCCCTTAAAATTCATTCAAACATCACAATAAGAGGTTAAAAGTGTGCTTGTGCCACTCACTTATAAATTCAAAATGACCTTAATGATTTTTATCATTATTATCTCCACTTATTTCACTATAATATCTTAAGTGGTGGAAAGTAACTAAGTACATTTACTCAAGTATTGTACTGTTTGAAGCATTTGTACTTAGAGATGAAGCGAAAGTTTCATATCATTGTTGTAGTGACAAAAATTATCATGTTGTTAAAATGTGCTGAAAATGTTTGAGTACTGATTCATATGCTAAAATCATCTCACCAACTTTTATTTTGAAAACCACAAATAAAAGTAGCAGGACTATGCTTTTTTTTTTGTTTCTCTGGGAGACTGGTGCAGAAATGGTTTTCATTATTGTGGTATTGTTAAAATGTGTAAAAAATTATGTGTACTTATGCACACACTGGAATCATTTTGACAAAATTTATTTTGAAAACCACAAAAAAATTCAAATGCTCATTTTGAAGTCGGAAGTCTCCTTAAAAGGAGTTAAAAGTGCACCTGTGTCATTCACTAATGTGTTAATAATGACCGTAATGGACTTAATCATTATTATCTAATCTGATGTCATAAACACTGAAATAATTTCACCAAATTTTATTTTGAAAATCTCCACACACACACAAAAAAAAAGGAAGCCCTAAGCACTTTTTGGTTGTTTAATGGTGCACCTGTGTCTGGGAGACTTTTTCTAACTTTGGTTGATGTTGAACATTATTTACTGTAACTTTTTCAAAGTGTCATAATCAAACACGGTTTATGGTAATTATCTCCTCTGATTTCACAGTAATATCTCCACTGGTGGAAAGTAACTAAGTACATTTACTCAAGCACTGTACTTGAGTACAGTTTTGAGGTACTTGTACTTCATATCGCAATTAGAGTGACAAAAATAATCACCTTATCAGTATTACTGTATTATTAAAATTTGCTAATAATGTTCAACAGGTATTGATACACACTAAAATCATGTCATCAATTTTTATTTTGAAAACCACAAAAAATTAGCCAAGGGACATTAACTTTTGGCCGCTCTGTATTCCTTAACAAAATGTTGCATTGTTTGCTAGTTAGCTAAAATAGAAAGTCAATAAAACATTACATTGTCTGCTAGCTAGCTAAAAAGTTTTAAAAAAAACAAAAACAAAAACAAAACACTTATATTGTTTCCTAGCTAGCTAAAACGTGAACAAAAATTACACTGTTTGCTAGCTAGCTAAAAAGAAAAAACGTTATTGTTTGCTAGCTTGCTAAATAGTTAGCCCACTCATGACTACTTAGCAGAGAAGCTCTAATTTCTCCTCCTTTAAGAAAAACTTTATGGTCGAATTATCAACTGGAGTGGACGAAAGAAGACACTCGTCACAAAACTCAATTAGCTTCAGTTAATCTCTTTAACTTCCTTTTCGAAACTTACTTGATTATTTTTCTCAGTTTGTTTAAAGAAGGCAGCCATTTTAAAAGTTAAACCTCCTCCGGTGTAAGTTTAGAGTTGGTTCGAGCCCTCGAACATCGTAACATCGTGATTTAAAAGCTGTCTGTGTTTGAGGTAGTGTGTCCTCTCAGAGTTGTCGTAAGGCAGGAGTTGTTAGCGAAGTAATGTTGTCGACACGTGGGAGAGAAAATAACTGATGTTTCATCTCCGTATCTTGCTGATTATTTTCTTATTAAACCTGCGCAATAGGAACCCAAGATGCTTGATTACTTTGATGGGTGTGTTTCTTTCAGTCATGTCTTTGTTTGCATTATTATTTTTATTTTATTTATATATATATTTTTACCTTAGCTTCTTCAGTACAGCTAGCTGGCTAACCAACAACAATATCATCGTCCATTGTGGTGTTTCACTGTTAACGTCATCATACAACAATTCGATAGACATCACCGGGGTTTAAAGAGAGGTTTACATTTAAACATGCTTTTGGTGCAACAAAATTTAAAGTTAAAACATTAAGAAACATTTATCCTTGTTTGTGCAGCCCAGCCTAAGAGGATTACATGGTTGTGTTTTGGGTTGTGAGTGCGCTGTGTTTGTGTAAGTCAGAGTTTGGGACCGTTATTGTCCAGAACGTCTCAGGTCTGGAGCAGAGCTGTGCGTTGGCCAGGCTTCACCTCGAGCTGCTCCGGGACGGAGCAGCGTGCAGCGTCGCCTGGTTTCTCTGCAGGGCAACGTGGCACAAAAGAGGAACACAGACAAGGAGAGAAAGAGCAGAGAGGAGGACAAGGGATGGAGAATGTGAAGAGAAATTTCAGAGAGGTGGGAGGGTGGGGGGGTGATTGAATCTCAACCACAGAATATGTCACACGGCGAGCTTTCCTCCCCTTCTTTTTTATATTTCCATTCCTGCCCTGTTTCTTCCTGTGAGGGGTGGTGCTGGGAGGAATTACAGGAATGTTGCTGGGGTTTTCCCAACTTTTGCTCCGGTGTAATGCAGGGACACACACACACACACACACACACACACTCTGCAGGCCCACTGCCATGCATGGTAGACTCTCACACACACTGGATACCA
>JAJHUR010096849.1:8578-29396 GCA_027495735.1 Lutjanus campechanus
CCCCCCCCACCCCCCCGCAAGAGCTAAATAGGTTACCTTCTATGTAAGTTGATCAGAGTTTCTTCCTAACTCACGGGTTGTAAAAGAATGAACTGCTGTTGGCTTTGATTGAATGTTGACGGATTGTGGCGTGGTGTATTTGAAGGCAACTTAGCTACAATGCTTAATAAAACTATATTCTTTTAGTACAAGTTGTTGTTTGTTCATTTAATATCGTCATACTGTAACAGCATGTAAGCATTAATATTTCACCTTTTTCCTGCTCACTCACTCATTCTGCATGTTTAAATCTCCGCGTTCATTTTTAAAGGCAGTCGAGTGAGTAAATCTTCTCTCAATGCAAACAGGCAGAATTATCAAATTATGGCTTGTCAGGTTTCTGCTTCTGGACATGGAAACCATCTCTTAAACTGATCCTAATTACTAAAAGACCAGTTAGGCATTACATATCTGAACCTACAATTTAATCTTTTTCATAGAGTCGTACAGTACTGATGCATGGTTAAAGACACAACAAGGTCATCAGTGTCATTAGGAGGCAGTCTGTCAGTTTCAGCATCTCCTCAGTGTCCATACATAGCTCCAAGAAGTAGGAATGAGAAATAATTTAGCATGATGATGGGCCCACACAAAACAGATAACATGTTTCTTCATACTTCTATTAGGAGGGGAGAAGAACATTTTTAAGAAAAATAAATATTTAAATAATATCACACACTTTGTGATTTCAAATGCTGGACTGAAATGTTAAATCAAGGTAAATTAAAGTGTTAGGTCACTCTAAAGCAGGGGTCCTCAAATACAAATCTTGAAGGTCCACAATTGTTTTTTTCATACAAGCATGGGTCCATTTATTAATGTCGGTAAACAAACAGATTGCAAAGTGCCGGGTACGACTTGTGTTTCACACTGCTGCGTACCGTCCAGTCTAGCTAGCAGCATGCACGCTCTCTCAGCCAATCAGCGCATCGTTGTCATAGAGATGACAGCCCATAATACCCTGTCACCCACGCAACAGCCAATCAGCGCTGTCTCCCGAAGCACACACTTTCTCACACACACACACACATGCATGCACGCACACACACACAGCACGCAGAGCGCATGCAGTGATTGAATACAACAGAAGTGGGAACATGGGAGATATTTGACTAAAAATTAAACAGAATTTAGCGATAGATCGGCGATTAATGCAAATAATATATGTTAAAAAAAAGTTGTTTTTTTTTTTTTGAAAAGTGCCATTTGCCCTGGGTCTGCAGAGAGGTGTGCCGCTAATTGAGGACCCCTCTAAAGTCAAAAATACATTTGTTTCCTCTTACTCAAAGATGGATTACTGTACGGGCCTACCCAGTGCAAACCTAAGGGCCCAAAATGTCAGGGGCCCCTTGGGGCTTCACCTGCTAAATCCATAACTGCAAAGAGACAGAGAATGACAAAAATAGATGCAAACAATGACAAAAAGGGGCAAAACAGGGTCAAAGAGACACAAAATTACTACAGAGAACAAAAACACCCAATACCAAATGACCACAAAAACACAAAACTACAGAAAGATGTGTAACAACTGCAAAGAGAAGCAAAATGATGACTACATAAAGGGGCAAAACAAGCTCAAAGACACAAAATAACAACAGAGACCAGAACAACTACTGCAAAATTACCACAAAGACACAAGATTCAAAACAACTACAAAGAGAAGCTAAATAACAAAAAGAGCCAAAACAACCAGAAATTGACACTGAATGATCACAAAAATAGCAGAAAACTACTACAGAAAGGAGCAAAACAAACTCAAAGACACACAAAATGACTACAGAGAGACCAAAACAACACACAAAACTACAGAAAGATGCACAGCATCTACAAAGAGAAGCAAAATGTCAACAAAAGGAGGTAAAACAACCAGAGAGCGCCACTAAATGACCACAAAAAGGCAAAATATGACTACAGAGAGATGTGAAGATTCCACTAAAAGAGGCAAAGAAGCACAGAGTCTGTGTATGTTGCTACTGTGCAGGACAGATGATGGTACCTTTTACAGATCTGTTCCCAGGGGCCCACAGTCACATAATCCATCCATGCTCTTACCTCCATCTAGATATCAGCTGTAGAGACGTCTGCTGTCTCTTCTTCTGTCGCCTCCCTCTGCTCAGCGCTGTGTTTGGCAGGTGGAGTTCAGTAAAAAGAAAGTAGTTCCTGTATGAAACTGTTCACAACAAGCTCTGAGGATCATCTTGAGTAACTTAGAGCTGCAACCAAGGATCATTTTCACAGCCGATTAAGCGGTCGATTATTTTCTTGATTAATCGATTAATACTCATTTGTTTTAAAATGTCAGAAAATGCTGAAAAATGTCTTATTTGCCCACAAGCCAAAGATATTCAGTTTACTGTCATAAAGAAGTAAAGAAACCAGAAAATATTCACATCTAAAAAGCTGAAATCAGAGAATTTTTTCCTAAAAAAACAATTACTCAAACTAATTTAATTTTGATTAAATTATTAATTTGCAGCCGTAAACCTGAAAATATGTGTTCTGTCCCTTTTAATGACATCGTGTCAAGGCACAAAATCATTTCTGAAAAGGTAAAACCATTTTTAAGTGAAGGTAATATTTTTCATTTTTGTCAGATATGATGGTACATTTGTGTGACAACACAGAGAAGAACAACATACGAGCACGTGCTCATGGTGTCACAATCCACCAGCTTTTCCCACAGCTTTCAAACATATTATGAGAATGATAATTTTTGTAATTTTTAAAAATGTCTTTATTGAAAAATGCATCACTTACAAAATGTGACATTACAAAAACAGAAAAAGCTTTAGGCATCATCATAATAATGATGATAATACAAAACGACTGTCATTCCTCTCAATAGGACAAAACATTCATACAACAGTACATAGTGTGTGAATATAACATGATGATCCCTGTCAGTTGACCTGTCTTATCTATCACTGCACATGTAAATAAATCCTAAAGTGACTGACGTGAGTGAACTCTGACCTGCAGCATCATCACGAGACATTTCATCAATACAAACACACATCAGCTTCCTGTCTGTCCCACATGCTAACAAACATCTTTGATACTGCCAGGACACGTCTCAATAAAAAGAAATTCTGAGGCCAGTCACAGGATTTCTTTGACTAATCAATTAGATAATGTGTCAAGATTGTTTAGTCAATATCGCTGTGCTTCTGCGAGTGAACGCAATCATGCCAAAGGATCTATTGTTTCTTGGTTCTTAGCAACGAATCAAAACATTTATGGATATTATTGTGAAGCCAGAGACGTGACTATCATTGTCCACTAATGAAGACAGTAATCTCCTCAACAGGCCTGCTGCCAGGATTAGATACTGAGTCCAAATTCCCCAGAAGAATCCCATCAGCTAATCTCTGTGAGTGTTCCAAACAGCACAAACACGTGTCCGTTAACTATATGAAACCATAATATTTCCTGTAGGTTTGAACTCTGTAGATCAGGGTGTACAAGTTTCCTGTCCTCACTGTGCCTGCCAGGTATGTCATTGGAGCAGATAACACTAAGCCCCGCCCCCACTGTTTTCATTTTGTGTTGTTTTTTGCCCTCAAACTACAGCAGCCAC
The DNA here is from genome assembly GCA_027495735.1 of Lutjanus campechanus. NCBI lineage: Eukaryota > Metazoa > Chordata > Actinopteri > Lutjaniformes > Lutjanidae > Lutjanus > Lutjanus campechanus. Next base: position 12,195 of record JAJHUR010096849.1, read on the forward strand.
ATCAGAGACAGAAAAACAGATCATTACCACGTTCTAATGTTAGAAGGTTATTGTTATAAGATGTTTTTCACATTGTAACAATATATTCTCATGTTGTTACAACATACAAACTTTTCACATTATAACAAGAAAACTTTCTTGTTATGACAAAATATTATTTATCTCGTGAAGTGAAAAATGATGTTATGTCTGATGAATTATTGTGACATGAATAGTTTCATGTTATAATGTGATATTGCTATGACAAAATATTTCATGTTGTTATAACATTATAACAAGAAACATTTCTCGTTATGACAACATACGGTTTATCTTGTTAGAACATGAAAATAATAATAATAACTTCTACTGTATAATGTGACGTTTTAAAAAGATAACTCAGATAAAGGTAAAAAGTATAGTTTCTAGGTTTCTTATTAGAACATGAAAAGTTTTATCTTATAAAATAATAACTTTTTGTTATAACATAAAACACTTCGGGTTAAAGCATGATCATTTATATTGTTATATATAACTGGAAACTTTTTTTTTAGTGTGATAACTTGTATTTTTTATAACATGTTATAACACAACATGTAAGTTATCATGTTATAATGTAAAAAAACCATTTCATTTAAAACATAAGGTATAGGTTCTATGTTTCTTGTTATTAGGTGATAAGTTTGTCTAATAATGTGAAAATATCTCATCACTTTGTGAAAAACATCTTGTTTTAACAATATCACTTTATAATAAAATACTCATTCATTTTTCTTCCTCTCACTTGGCAGCAGTACTCTTCAATAACAAACAAAAGAAGGGCAGGATCGGGTTAACCCACCAATGTCCAAATATTAAAAACAATGAAAACTAATATTTACTATGTCATTATAATTGACAAATTCTAGAAAATAAATATAATATTATGCTCAATAATATAATCTGATGTAATACAATTTACATGATCATACCTTTTTATTTGTTATTTTGCACTTTTAAATGTCATTTTTGTTTAATTGTAGGTTAACCCATAAATGTCCAAATACCAAAAAAAAAAAAGAAAACTTCTATGTATCATATTTGACAAAAACTACTGGACATTAGATTATGTTAGATTATGTTTAATAATATAATCTGATATAATACAATATATTATCATACCTTTTTATTTATTATTTGGCACATTTTAATTATCATTTTTGTGTGATTATAGAGTAACCAATACATGTCCAAAGAAAACTTATATTTACTACAGTATATTATGATATTTTCATATTTGACAAAAATGAAAAGAGAATCATTATTATATTATGCTTCATAATATGTCTGATATAACTTTATATTTTTTATTTTGCACTTTTAAATGTCATTATTGTGTAATTGTAGGGTAACACATAAATGTCCAAATTTTTTAAAAAAGAAGAAAACTTACATTTACTATATCACGATATTTACTTGAAAATAAATAACATGTTATGCTTGATAATATAATCTGATGTAATACAATATACATTATCATACCTTTTTATTTATTCTTTTTTCATTTTTAAATGTCATTTTTGTATAATTACAGAATAACCAATGCATGTCCAAATGTTTTAAAGATGAAAACTTATATTTACCATATCATGATATTTTCATATTTGACAGAGATGACAAGAGAATCAACATTATATTATGCTTAATAATATATTTGATATATAATAATATAATCTACTTATAATACCTTTTCATTTTTTATTTTGCACTTTTAAATGTCATTATTGTGTAACTGTATAGTAAAAGAATGTATTTATTCTATCATGATATTTGACAAAAATGACTATAAAATAAATATTCTATTATACTTAATATAATATAATCTGGTGTAATATAATACAATAATGAGTTGTATCTATTAATTTGCGGTTAAATGTCGTTTTTTAATTCGGTTATCACGTCTATTAATTAATTATGTAATAGCTGAAGAACGCCCCGCTGATGGCTGAATCATGTGATATTTTAAAAATTTGCATCGATCTATTAACAATAATCGATGTACTTGTGATAATAAAAGGCTTTTATTTTGCCTGCATGTGTCGGATGGCGGCTGCTGCATTAAAAACAAAAAAACAAAAAACAAAACAAACAAACAAAAAAAAAAAACATCCAGATCCTGATCGCTGCAATGTTGTTAGATCAGGACATTCATTCATCTGCTGTGAGCTCCGCTGATTTAAACCAGCTCCCTGACGTAACTTCACCAGTTATTTATTTATTTATTTATTTCGCAACGACATCGAGGCTACATTTTCTTCTGGCTCCTAATATGACCGCCTCGGTGCAGCCGTACAGTCACCAGGGGGCATGCACATAGTAATAATAATAATAATGCATTTGAGGAAAGCCTGCTGCTACGACCAGCCTCCACCGTCTGCAGCACACGGCCGCGGTGTGATGGAGATGTGCGCTTAGCTTCATGTGTCCGGCGGCTCTGCCCCTGGCTTTTTTTCTGGGGAAGATCATATTGGATCATATTGTTTGCAGGACGTTGTTCCTCCTGCAGCCCCCCCAGTCTATCCCGACGTAGTTGTGTGAATTGAACATGGCGACTGTACCAGTATATTGCATCTGCAGATTACCTTACGACGTGACCCAGTTTATGATCGAGTGCGATGCTTGCAAGGACTGGTTCCACGGCAGGTAAGGCCGGATTGTTCACCGTGCTGTGTTTTTGTGGCCGTTTGCATTTGTGGAAAACAAACAAAAATGGCGAGGTCTCGGTGCGTTTGACAGCTTTGTGGCTCTCAGTCGCCCGTCTACATCTGAAGAGAGGCCGCTTGGAGAAGAAGAAGAAGGCGGAGTTAAATATAGCCGACCGGGGTTGTGACATTTTTTCGCGAATAACACTAAACAGAATCCCCTTTTAAAAAGTTACGGTGCTTTATAGAGTCAATTCTGTGTGGGCTTCGTCTAATAACTGCACTTAATGGGGATTTAACATCCCCGCAGCGCCTCGAACTGAAGCGTCCCCGCTGTAATGAGCGGGCGGCTGAGGCAGAGGCAGCGGGGGAAGCCTCGGCAGACTCGCCGCTCATTCCTCCCCCCTCGGCCTCTCTTCGTAGCCGATATTTCGCTCATATTATCTATAATGTTGCTACATTTGAACCGTTCTCCCAGCTTTCACCGACTGTTTTCACAGAACGCGGCTGGAAATCACGACCCGAGTCGGAGCTCAGCCCCGTACAGCCTTCCTGCCAGGCAGCAGCTATGGCTGACAATAGCCCGTATTAGATGCCCTTAAGCTTTCAACGGGGGAATACAACTACATTTTCAGCATTCACACAGCTGCTTTGTCACTACTTTGAGCTAAAGCTAACTGCTGTATTGTTTCGCTGACATTACACGGAGACGTATCGTCCCCGCCGCTCCGCCGCTCATCACTTTCCCCGCCGTACATAAGCTGTAATGATCCCTCCGCCAAACCCTGTTCTCATCATGTTATATTTCCCTCCTGTCGTCCTAGTTGTTGCTGCATGACTCTGTCCCTGCGCTGCTCTTTGTTTCGGCGTGTTTCACGCTGTTCGGCTACACTCTGGGTGTCTTTTAAGGAATAGGACATTTGTTAATCGTGTTTCGTTTGGTGAACAAGCCCTTCAGAGAGCAATGAACAGTATTTACGCGCCTGAACGTTAACCCTTTAATGCTCCCCCTGGCTGCTGCCGCCGCCGCTGCTGCTGCCTGCGCTGTATGAAGCTTTATCACATTATGTAGTAGTGGTGTATTAAGTGCTGGGGATAAATAAGCCGTGACCTCCAGTCACGCATCGACATAAGCCAACGGCCAGTATAATGAAAAAAGACCTTTTTCACCCTAAAAAGCATACAATTTTCATATTTACATGCCTCACACCAGATTGATGCTTACTGTGTCATATACAGTACACACAGGAGGGAATTTTGTTTAAGTCTTAAAGGTTTATGTCCCTGTTAAATAGACAGAATCTGTATTTTGCGAACAAAAAAAAAGGTGTGTTGCAATGCTTTCCCCCTGCTTCTAAAAAATACAATTATCCAGGCTCTTGAGTTTGACCTCCATTAAAGGGATAGTCTGGATTATATGAAGTGGGGTTGTATGAGATACTTAACTATAGTCAGCACATTGAGAGGTGAAGTCATGGCCCTTACGGTGGACCGCCATGCGACCATACTTTGGAAGAAAATATGAACACTAGTCTATAGTGAGAGACAATTACTTTTTTTTTGTTCCTGTTTTAAAAATGTAAACCTAATTGTACAAGACAAGAAAGTAGCAGTTTGTTGCAGGTTTGTCGTAGTTTAATTTAATTTTATGTGAAATCGTTCAGTGAACTATACAAGCCTTGTCTCACACGATATATGTCATCAACATGAATATCGCTGTCCCTTGTAGTGTTATCTCACATCTGTCCAGCAGCTCGTGGTCCTTTCATCAGCTGGGAAGCAAAAGAACGAGCAAGATCCGTTGTTTGAGAGCTACAGCCCCGTACAAAAACACACAGGCGTCGTAACTTTAGCGGCTAACGTTCGCTGTTGGAGGGAGAAAGTCATGATGTCACTTACATGACCGTTATTAATCTTTCTAATTACATATCTTTATAGTTTTATACTTAAACAGTTTCACAACAAACAGCGACATTCTTGTTTTGTAAAATTAAATTTTAAATTGACATCAAAAACATTTTATGTGTAATTCATGGCACACTTCAAATGGGATCAAAAATTACTTACCTAAAGTAGATGGCGTTCGACATGCCTACAGTTTGCAGAAGCAGCAGGAGTACCACTGTAGGAAGCAAAGTAATGTACTGCTGTGGACAGGGTCAGCAGGAAAACACAACAAAATCAGTATCAGTGTAAATGTGCACTATATATAGAATATTTTCACGACTTTACCCCAACATCAGGAAGCCTTTTCCAATGGGAAACCATCATTATATAAGCCAAATATCTAGGACTGCCTCTCAATAAAGATTTTCCTTGTCAACTACTGGTCATTAAAGCCAGTAGTCGACTAGTTGTTGCACGTTTATTATCGCTATTTAATTATTTTAAATAAATTTTGGGGGGGCATGAAGCAATCTGCTTGTTAAATGCTAACAGCAAACATAGTAGGCTAATGACTATGAATGTGTCAGAACAACCATCAAGGAGACTGAACATTTTATTTATTTCAACACAGTATAACCAGGTATGTAAGAAAATATTGATACACTTGAGTATCACAATATTATGTTTTATGATACCGTATCGATTTTCAAAAACACTGTATCACTCGACAGTGGCAGCGATTCACTTTTTAATTTTTTAACTCAGGTGTTATGCATGGGGCCGTGTGTTCTGTATACTAGTTTTCCTAAAATTAAATTAGAAAATAGCACTATGTCACATTGCATACAGTATCGCAATATAGCACAGTATATTGAATCGTGACTCCTGTATCATCATATTTGCCAATACACAGCCTTAATTATAACACCAAACAAGCCTTGTTGTTCAAAACACAGTAATAAGTAAATAACTTGCATTTTCGCAATGGATGGTATATACTTAGTAAACAAATTGTCACAAACTCATAGCTCAAATGGTTCACATTTCCTGTCTCCACCTAAACCTGCTGCATTTCAATCATCTTTGGAGTCAGAGTGCTGGTTGGAGTCACTGTACATCATCTCGGTAACGTAACTGTATCCCCGGTCATCAAACCGGTCGGGGTCGTCCTCAGAGGCTGTGTCCCAAGGCCTCGAGGAAGAGCATCTGGCTTTGAAGCCAATTTGACATAGTGGCTAAACCGTTGAATGACAATGTCACGTGATGCTCTACGCTGCAAAAAGACTTTTCCCCATAAGCGTACATTGTGAACTAAGGCTAACTTAGCTTAACTAAGGCTAAATTCACACACTCCGTTGACTCGTTTCAATGTCATTCAGTCCAGTAAAGTTTGGAAAGTCTAGAAGAGTCGCATGATTGCATTATTTTGTCGCAGTTGAGTTAGCAGTGGGCTAAACTGGAAGTTAGCTTCTCTGTTAGGGTCATGGGCCACACAGTGTGGAAACAAAATGCAAAAGCTTCAGCATGGAAGTTGGCTTTATGCACCACTGAGCAGCTCTCGTAGGAATGAACGGAGGCCCGCCTCCAACACTGTAACTACTTTATACATCCAAGCTGTGTCCCAGTCTAATAGGACCGCTAACTGAGCTAACTAGCTAATGGCAGCTACAGCACAGTTAGCAGCAGTGCACCAGAGACTGCTGTGTTAAAAGAGAAAAGGTCCATGTTGCAACAATCCCCCAGGCTTAAGAGCGAGGCACAGCTCCCAGATGGAATTTGAATTTGATTATATTTGCATTTTTCCTGCAACTAACGGATAAATAAAGACGTTGTTGACTATGACTCTTCTCACCGTTTAGTTGATTATGAGCGCGCAGCCCAACTTAAATATCACTCTCCAAACCAACCAAACTCCATTGGCAAAAACAGTAATTTTACCTTGTGGTACACGAGAATTGCTGTTCTTCTGCTGCCTCAATCATTTAGTTTGTTGGTGTTATTATGTAACCTGGATGTTTTAGAAGATTAGTTTAAAGTCACACGGTAGCACCAACAAACTAAATGGTCGCGGCAGCGGTAGAACTGTGCCTCCTGTATACTGCGAGATGAAATGACCGTTTTCGTCAAAGGAGTCTTGTCGAGCGAGAAAAAGCGATATTTGGCTTGTATAATGATGGTTTTTCAGTGGAAAACCTTAAAGCAGTGAAAATATTCTAAATATATCATACACTTAAACTCATATTGACTTTTTTAGGTGGCTAAAACATGTTTTGGCTGCTGACCCTGTCCACAGCAGTAAATTGGTTAGCTTCCTTACCGGTACTCCTCTCTGCTTCTCACTCGTTGCGTGTTGACCACCATCTACCGTAGGTAATACACTGACTATGAATCGCCTGAACACCTCATACTTCATTTCAGATAATTCAAACTATCCCTTTAAGAGGTAAATACACCAATGACAAATCTTAAAACCATAGTTTTAACTATTTATAGGACCAAGTTAGGGTAGCATCAAATGAAACTTGATACCAAAATTCTGAGATGAACTAGGACTCAGTTTTGAGATGCAGTTGTGCAGTTATGGTGGATGTTATGGTCTTAATCCTGTGTGTCATGAGCGTGATTATGATACCCAGTGTCTCCATATGGTGGCAAAATGAGCAATAATTGTATTGTTAATTGCATAGTTGTAATAATACAGTGTGATGCAGCTGAGTTCAGACATCTGAACGCTGTGTAGTGATGAGCTGGAGATAAAGTATATTTGCCTTGGAGGTGGAAAAGGGTGGCACTTTATTGTACACTGTTATCTGACATGTAGTGGCAAGAGGAGGTAATAATTGGTAATTATATTGTCAAGCTATAAAAGAACCATGTGGATAGTTTTTGTGGTGTGGAATTAAGATTACACTAGTTGTAAGAATATGTAATAGCAGTAGTAACAGCACAGATATGTGGTGTTGAACATGTAGTAATGTTAATTCAGTGCCAGGATTAGGTTGGAATCTAACAATCTGGGGAAAATGCTTATTTGGTGTCACAGAGTCGGATAAGACGACTGGTTCAGTATCACTTTGTCCAGTTCTGGTCTGAGGTGTATTAAGCTTCACGGAGACACAGCAGGGGAGAGCTCCTGCTCAGCTCCATCAAAACTGAAAAACAACACTTTTCTACAGCTTCTTATCTGTCTTACTTACTGTACATCCAGGAGTCAGCCTGGTTCTGTCCGTGTTTGAGTCACAGCGGTGTTCAGTAGAGGCCTTTTTGAGATGCTGCTTGCAGTTATTGTGACCAGCTGTTGTTGATCAGGAAATAGTTCAAACGCTAACTGCTCCCCAAAACCGCAATGTCTCGTTTTCACTGAACATTTCTGTTTGGTCCCATGTTGACCACATGTGCACACAAGTCAGCTTTGGAGTTGTTGGATTTCTAAAGTTGCATTAGTTTGTATTTTTTCTATGAACATTGTAATAAATGTGGTAAACCCGTAGAGAAATATTGCCCAACTCTGCAGCTCCACTGAGCTTTTTGGGCCCTTTTAGCTCATTTTTTTTTTTAACAGACGAGCTCTGATCAACCTACTATGTGCAGTTAGCGACCAGGCTAGCTGGTGAAGAAAGTCAAACATCTTGCAGTAAAGAGCTAGCTAGCTTCTCAGGAGTTGGTGGAGACCAAAACAGACCAAACACAGCTAAAGGAGACATTGATACCTACTATTGATTAAACGGAAGTGTTAATTTAGACTAGTCGATTAGCCTAATAGTAAGAAAATGCTTTTTGATTGATATTTAAGACATTATCTGATATAAATAAATATAGCGTGATTTAAGAGCTGTTTGAAACCTTTAATCATATTCTTCAATAACTAGCCTAAACTGTATTTTTAATGCTGCCGTCAGTGTGATCATGCACCGTGTATTTAAGCTCAGTGTATTTCATTAACTTTCAGAAGTCGAGTGGAAGTATATCTTGCAAAGTCATTTCCATGATGAGCTACGTTATATTCTGTGAGTAAACAATGTCAAGTGAAGTCCCTCTCCCTCCGGCATGCCCCGCGGGACCTTGCTTTGGACGGTAGTCCATTGCATAGACAAATAGTTTTTTGTTCCTATGTGACTGTGTCATTAATTACACATATGACGTTTGTCAATTAAAAAGATCATTTTACAAGATAATAAAGTTGCAGTTTGTGGTAGCTTTGTTTGTCAACAGCTTTATGATAAGCTGCAACTTTCTTGACTCATAGAATTATTTTTTAAAACTGAGAAATATCATATATGTGATTCATGGCACATTTCAAACAGGGTCACAAAAATTGTCTCTCTTTTTAATTTTTTCCCAAAATAAGGTCCCTTGGTGGCCCACAAGAAGAGGAGGGACTTCGCCAAGTGTGGCTAATGTTAGCAGTGCTAGCACCATCAGCTTGCTCTTCTTGCAGGTTAATGTCCACATGACGTGCCTGGGCTGTATGAGGCTATGCATTACTCTGGTTGAGTTTGCTGCTGCCCACTGGGGCTGCAGCCTTGACTAGAGGCAGGCAGCTGCATAACATCTTAGACGCATTAGTCAGGACGTCTCTCAGTTAGTTTTGAGGTTCATTTGCCCCCTAGTGGTGGAAAAAGTGACCAATGCAGCCAGCAGGTGGCAGCTCTTTCCAGTCTAAAGTCCAAGTCTGTACTAAAATAGGCTAACACACTTCGAACATAACTCTGTACTGAACACACAGATTAAGATCTTCTTGTCATCTGTCTCAGGGTAAGACCACATGTCTCCGAATTTTGCGCTGTTCCTTTGATGTCTGCAACAGTGACTAAAAGACAGTGGTGACACATTGTTGTGTCAGCGGTCATCAATGGCCTGCAGCTCCCAACACTGGAAATAACGATTACAAATTTAACAGCGTTACAACTTGTCTTGATTTTTTCATATTATGGTCTCTTTTTTAGTACCATTATGATATATTTATGCCATTAAAATCCAGGATTGTTTTTAGTGCTGCCTTGTTTGTTCATACCACAAAGTCACGTAGCGCAGATGTGTGTGTGTTGAAGCTCACACTGGTCTACAATTATTTTTCCATTAACAACTCAAATATTAAACCAACACTTATACACACTGGCTTCCATTACACTGCAATTTGATATTATTACTATATTATAACCATAATTATCTGTTTGCCTTTTAGTATTCAGTATATTAATTGCAAGCGATTACTTGATGATTACCCAACATAATTATCTCTTTCAAAGCAAATAATTATTGTTCTGTATTTGATGATTTGAACACAACTGTCACACACCTGACTTTTCAAAGACCACCAATCCACTTCAGATCAGTCTGTCTTTCTTTAAACAGCAGTAGTTTTTGTCAGAGAGATAACCAGTCCCCAGAGTGAAAGCAGGTCTCACCACTGACTTCGAGCTTTGTCTGATTTAAATATTATACCTGCTCTACAGCAGCTGTCACTTATCAGTAGAGACAATCTGTTGGAGCTGTACTGTTTTTGAATACAAAAAAAAATTTAGCGTCATTTAACTTTGTTAAAATTGTGATGGGCTCAGCTCACTTTACTGTAGGACTGGGTGATACGGCTTAAAAATAATAACTATTTCATGATATACAGTATTTGTCTCCATATAGTCCTAAACATTTTCTTTAAAATATAAAAATGTAAATTAAGGCTCTGCGATACGGATGTCAGTATTTTTTTATTTAAAAAAATATTTATTGGGTTTTCAAAATTAACACGTTTAAAAGTTTACATACAAATAAGAAATCAAAACCAAAAAACAAACAAACAAACAAAAAAACTGCTTCTCATTTTCAAGCACATTTTGGTAGGTGACTTTCAAGATTTTTAAAGCCCCCCCTTCAGTCATGTTTAAACAACATAAAATGCTCAAGAAGTAATAAATTGATTTAAAAAAAAATCAAAGTAAGTTCAGATACCTTGTTAAAATGGCTTCCATATAGCACTACACTTTGCTTATTTAGAAGTCAAGGAATCATGAGTATGCAAATAGTTCCCGCCCTCTCTAACCACCCCCCGATTATTAATCGATAATTGTTTGGTCTGTCAAATGTAAGAAAATAGTGTAAAGTGTTGATCAGTGTTTTCCAAAGCCCAAGATGACGTCCTCAAATGTCTTGTTTTATCCAAAACACAGAGATATTCAGTTTACTGTCAGACAGGACTAAAGAAACCAGAAGATATTAGCATTTGTGACGCCAAAATCAGAGTATTTGTACATTTTTTATTAAGAAATGACTTGAAACTTCCCATGGAAGTCATGACTTTGACCACCAGACAAATGGAATTTCAGTATTCACATTTCTTATGTCTCTGTTTCGGTCTCAAGTCCAAGCTTGTCCAGTTAGGTTTACTTCTTGACGTGACATCTTCTTCGTCAAAATGGACTCTTTACTGCCCCCTGTGGCTGATCAAGGAAAACTCTTACTGTGACCACGGTTGGCTCTGGTGATGGCGTAGAACCTCAGCTGCAGTTGGTGTTTTCCCACACTGCCGCAGGGGGAAGCCCATTCTGACCACACTTGGTTGTGGCCACAGGGCACGAAATTATCAGCAGCCAACTGCTGGTAAAATATGCGAGTGGATGGAAGAGTTGCTCCACTCACCAGCCAAAAAACAAAACAAAAACAATGGTGAATATTCACTAACCATTTGGCTGGTGACTGAAAGAAGTGGTCTCAGTCCGGATCAAACTGAACCACGATTCAGTTCATTTCTAGTGTGAAAACATTTTTATTGGATGGTCGGACTTTTGGACCGATCACAGGAAGTTCTGGCAGGCTATCTTCAGAACCAGACAAAGGACAAACAAAACAAAATGAGCCGCAGTAGCACACAGGGAGAGGAGGAGGAGACCAAATGTTTAATTGACATTTGGTCTGGCGACTTTTAGAAGAGTCAGTCGGAAAAAATTCACAAAAAAAGATTGCTTTTTTCCCCCTAAGAGGATGAGGGAGAGGAGCTGAACTGCCACCAACCAATCAGTTACAAGTATAAGGAGATGAAGCTCATGTAGGTGATGACGACAGGAAGTAGGTATAGTTCTTTATTGCGCTCTTACAGTTACAAAGTAAAACCAAAACTAACCGTATCAAATGTTTACCGTATAAGAAAACCACGAACCTTGGCTCATACCTGGGTTCAGAGTTTCTGGTGTGAAAGTACCCGAGACTTCAGTACAGCTCTGATAGCACAGAACAGAAGAGCTGATCAGTAAACAGGGAGTGAATGTAGGAAGAGGAGAGGAGGAGTGGAACCTTCAACCAACGTGAACCGACTCCACAAGAGGTGCAAAACTACCGAAAGCTGAGCGTAGCAATTTTGCACCTTCTTTTTAGTTAGTTGCACGACCATGTGCTGAACCAAGCAGTCCACCATGATCTCAACACAGCTCTGTTTTGGTTGGTTTTGAAGACTCTCTAACAGCGTTAATGGGACAGTTCACCCCCCAAAATCTTACCTGTGGTGCTGTTTATCCATCTAGATTTTTTTTTTGGCGTGAGGTGCAGAGTTTTGGAGATATCAGCTGTAGAGATGTCTGCCTTCTCTTCAGTATAATGGAACTAAATGGCACTCGGTTTCTGGTGCTCAAATTGCCAAAAAATGCATTTGGAAAACTAATAACCTGGTTGACCAACAATCCAGACACCTTGTTGTGAGCAGTTTCATGAAGGAAGTCCTGTCTCTCTGCAGTAGAATCTACCGGAACTACTTTCTTTCTAATAGAAAGAAAACAGAAAGAAAGTAGTTCCTACATGAAACTGCTCATAACACGGTCTGTGGACTATCTTGAGTAACCGGGTCATGATTTCTGAAGAGAGACACTGGCTTTAAAGTTTTCAAATGTGTTCTTTTGGTGCTTTGAGCACCACAAGCCGAGTGCCATTTAGTCCCATTATACTGAAGAGAAGGCAGACATCTCTACAGCTGATATCTCCAAAACTCTGCAACTCACACCAGAAAAATCTAGATGGATAAACAGCACTACAGGCCGGGGGGAAAATAAAATATGAATTTTTGATTTTGGAGTGAACTGTCCCTTTAAACACATCTTCAGGATTTAGACATTTTAAAAGTAACATTTTAAAAAAAACATAATGCTTTTCAATGTATTCATATAAATAAATAAACATTGATATAATTATTCAAAAGACAAGTTGTGATGCCAGAGACAGGCCAAATTAAATATATCTGTTAAAGGCACATTGCATTGCTTTAAATTTCATTGTTTGCAACACAGAGATTTTCGCTGGAGATGACTCACATTTTTTTTTTTTAAATGAGCTGCAGTGGACACTGCTGTGAGAAGATACAACTTTAAAAAAAAATGTAATTTTCACCAATAAATTCACAGATATTTAAAAAACTAAAGTAATGAAGCCTAATTACATCATCATCAGTTCTGTAATCCTCAGTAGTCAGTATCATGATGTGCTGGTAGTGTAAACATGACCTCCTATAGAAGCAGACTGGTGTCAGATCTGCCTTCGGGCAAGGAGAGAAAACAGGATCTTGACTTTTCTCTTCTGACGGTCAGTGGACACACTGTTGAGGATGATGTAACACTGTTGATATATGACTGGACTCAGTGCATCCGTTTATAAAACCACAAAAACGGAGATGCGTGTTAATTTTATCTCAGTTATAATTTGTTGGATCGTATCAGAGATTATCAGGGTACATCTTTGAACCACAGGCCCCACTTTGGCCTCGTCCTCGAGGGATTGTCCCTTCTGAAAAAAACAAAACAAAAATCTTCATGCTGCTCAGTCCTCCTGTGTTTCACCCCTGCTGTAATGTGATGTGTTCAATGTAGCTGAAGACCTGCCTTTTCTCCCACTGTTCCACTCTCCCACTGTCATTCTTCTACTTCTCTGCAGTCTGTGACTCACCTCTGTGGACCGTCTTGGCGATTGATACAAAGATAGACGCTCGAGATACAAGCTTACGCATTTTAAACGCTAATTCTGTCTGTTTTTCTTGTTTGTCAAAAGCACTTATGAATCTGTCTTGACTTGACTCAAAGTCCACAAAGCCTGACTGTCAGTGGATTAGCTCGAGGCTTTCTTTCACCACAATGACATCACACACCGTTTTGGGTCTGGCTGTTTTTCAGCTACTGTGTTAATGGTCACGGCCGAGTGGTTGAGACATCTGTCTGAGACTTCTCTTACCACACCAGTACAACGCAGGTAGATTAAAGGCCATTGGCTTTATTCACATTTAATGAGGCAATGTGTAAGATATGGCCAGAATTTTAGCTTAAAACCCTCAAAAAAATGAACAGGATGAACAGGATCTGAACTGTTTTAACTCTGTGTTAAAGACGTCTAGTGTTGCAGAGATATCTACTGAAGTTAGCATGCTAACCAGCTAGCCTCAGCCCGTTCTGTTTCCTAATATTATGTTGTACCTCGACAGGCAATAGTCTGATAGTATGTATGCGAGCAGCCAGTACATTTCACAGGCTCTCTTAGCTTTTTTAGTCTGATAAATAAACAAAATATCAGGAAATGAAATATTCTTACACCAATTTTACATATTAAACGGGGGGATGTAACAATAATAAAAGCTCAGGGTACGATAACACGATACATGACACTTCACAATACGATATTTATCGTGAAAAACAAGATTAAAAATTAAAATGATGATAAAATGCTATAAATGTGTTTTGAATCTTGTTAATTATAATTAATTAAAAGTATTGGTTAAAGAAAACGCCCAAAATTTGCAACGCTACTTCAAACTTAAAGCACCTCTGCTTTCCTAATACAGAAGTCACTAGCTGTCTTTTTTTTTTAAATATAAAATCAAATAAAACTGATAAATTAGAATAATTAGCTTTGTAATATTATGGTATGTACTGTCACAGTCAGGTACAGTATTGAGGCATTATGGGGTACATTTGTTACATATCATAAAAATACAACCGCACACCTTCTGAACTGAAGTTGATCTCTTTTACCAAACAAAGACAAGCTCAGCGTCAACCATCGTAAAACACTCTTCATTCAGGCTCATCAGAAATAAAATAACACCCATCAAAAACATCTTGGTTAGTCTTTCCACTGTTCAACAATCACTAACTCTGGATTGGTTGAAATTAATCCTTAATCTACCGTGTTAGATGTGAAAATACTCCCCGCTGCCTCTGTGATGACCGACCTGCCCTCTCGGTCCTCCACGCTTCATACCTCTCCCGTCCCGTCTCCTGTATGCTAATCCCTGTCCTCAAACTGGCAACACTTGGTCTCAGAGGCGATATTCTGTTCTGTTGCCCGCGGTGTAAACACCAACAAGATAGCTATAATTACTCAGATCACCACTGGGAGGAAGACACTAGACTTCCATTCTTTTATGGCACCGACCGAACTGCTTCAATACTCTCAAGTATCGAAAAAATACTTCAAATTTCAATATTTAAAGAGTTTTGAGTGTTATTTATATTTTGATACAGTCCAGTACTGAACAGATTTCCCATCAGTTTAGTTTTTTAGTTCAGTTATGCAGGTTGCGTAACGTGCTCAGAGTTTATTTATTCTTTTTTTCTGTTAAAATGTATTTGGTCTTGAAAAAAGCATTTTATCAGTACTGATACTGAAAATCTTTTCTCAGCCCCAATTGGGAGTTGAACCCTCATGTTTCATTTTTATCAGCTGTGAGCATCCATTTCATTTTATTTCACATGCTGGTATGAAGTATAAACACATTGCATACACAGTGTGTTTATACACACAAAACTATGTAGTGTGCACAGTCAGTGTCGTCATTGTGTTTATGTCAGTGTAATTATAGTGACCACGCTGTCCACAGATATGTGGTTGTAGCGTGTGAGTAATGAAAGTCTCCCAAATCCAAAACACTTTGTGTTTTTACTTTTCAGCCGTTAATTGGTGGTATTATTCTCTCCCTGCTCACTTTATGTTGGTGTCAGGTGAACTCTTTGCTTAAACTTCAAAAACCTGGGATTAAATGAAATTTAGCATTATTTATTGTCCTAAATGCTTTAATCTATGGATGGATGGATGGATGGATGGATGGATGGATGGATGGATGGATGGATGGATGGATAGATAGATAGATAGATAGATAGATAGATAGATAGATAGATAGATAGATAGATAGATAGATACCTCTCTGTTGCACCATTCCCCCTGTTACATCAGTTGATCAATTAACATTGATCAACATCATCCATTACCAGGGGTGTAAAAAAATATCAAAAATATTGATTATCATAGTACTGTGTTTTGTGGTACTGCATCAGTTCATCATGTATGCAGAGATGGATGGCAGTGGTTAATTTTGTGCTGTGTTTATACCCACAACCACTAAATAGCAGTGTTCTTATCTACAGTAGCTGTTCTCATTGCATTCAGAAGTTAACTTTTCAGTTGACAGATGAGACATGTTATGCGTATGGAATTGTGCACTTTATATTATGAGTTTCCCTAAAATTAGATGAAAAAAACCCCAGCAATATATCACCTCTCTTACAGCGATATATTGAATCGTAACCCCTGTATCGTGATATGTATCGTATCGCTAATTATTGACAATACACAGCCCTGTTCATTACTGTATGTTTCCTCATAATTCAACTTGTTTATCGTGAAGTTAAAAGCAGTATAATTTCTTTTACCCGCCTCCTCCTCCTCCCTCTGTCCCTTGTATGGATCAAGCTCCAAAATTTATGGATCCTTCCCTTGTCTTCTGTCTTTGAACCCTCCCTCTCTGCTTGGTAAACACTAATGTCTTTCAAACTCCTTGCTTCATCTGAGCCACTGTTACGTATGTATGTATATTTCGCTAAAACAAAAAGGTCCCGAACAGAAGTCTTGAACAGACGCGCTTGGAGAACATGTTCCACGCATGTGCAGTAGGCCACATGGATGAATCTGTAGACAAGTCCGCGCAGTAACAACAAATTGGGGGTACACTAAGAATGTAACAATACACTGAATGTCACGAGATCGCATTAATGAAATGGCACAATACTGAACCGGACTGTGACAATATGTACCGTGATAATACAGGGGTTAATTATTTTATTGTATTATTTTTATTTTAGTTTATGGAACTGCTGCTTAGTTTTTGTTTTGCACTGGAACATATGTAATTCAAACATTGATTGTTAAAGACAGTTCATGCCAGTGTTTTCACACATGCTGAGGTCATGGCTGGATACTTTTATTTTTATTTCACTAAAGAAGGAAATCAGGAGTTAAAAGGAGAAACAAATTTGACACAAACAAAATATGCTGTATACATCAGATCTTTTTTTTTTTTCCAACACATGACATTCAATACACAGGACACACAATATTGTTATTAATATCGTATCACAGACTGTTTATCGTGGTATTATCGTACCTTGAGTTTTTGTTATCATAACATCTCCAGGCTACGTGGATGTCCACACAGAGCCTTCACACACACCTTCTGATGCGCTCTGTGCGCATTTGCGGCCGGTGAAAGTATAGTACAGACTACAGAACCTAAAGTCATGAAGCGTGTCAGTGGAGACACCGTTAGAGGTTAGGGCTGTGTATTGTCAACAATCTGCCAATATCATATGAATCACGATACAGGGGTTACCATTCAATATATTGTTATATATTG
>JAJHUR010096853.1:0-27102 GCA_027495735.1 Lutjanus campechanus
CTGAAATTATACTTTCTGCCTAAAATAATTAATACCTTGATAATACACTACCTACCAGCCTTAGGGTGGAGCAGCCATTCACTACATGATGTGTTGTGAAATGCACACACATTAATGTGGCGGCTGCAGAGTCGTCGTCGTGGCCACAGCTTATAAAAACTACAAGTTCACTTGGTTGTTTCAATTGTCGGATGTAAATATGATTATAGAGTGTGGTCTAGACCTACTCTATATGTAAAGTGTCTTGAGACAACTTTGTTGTGAATTGGCGCTATATAAATAAAATTTGATTTAATTTGATTTGGTCACAATGAACGTTAATAAAAGAAATGACGCCGTTAAAATTGATTTGCGTTAACGCGTTAATAACGCGATATTTTTGACAGCACTAAATTATATATTAGGGATGTAACAATATATCAAATATCACTTGTTTTGAAAGCTGCAGTCTGACTCGTGACTGCCTCTGATTCTTAATTTATTTTTTTAACCCTTATGTGCACCAATTCTAAATAAATCAATATTCGGACAAACATGTTTCTATGGTTACAAAAGATATAAAAATATATATTAATATTGTTTTCCACTTGGAAGGAGAGTGTGTTGCCTGTTGTGTTTGGGTTTAATCAGAGTTTTATTTTGAAAGCTCCTTGAGGGGTATACTACGAAGCGAGATTAATGGGTTAGTGAGCTATGTTGAGTCCAAAACCAGGATTTTCAGTGTCACGAAGGTGTCTCTCTTTTAACCTGGCTAGATCTCCATGGTAACTTATGCTAAACTCATAACCTGGTCGGGAGCAGGTTATGTTCTGTGTTTTGGATTAAATCAGCTGTAAAAAGCGCCGCTCTTTAACTAATAAAGGCTGTTCATGAGCGATACATATTATAAACTGAGAGAAGACGTTAAAAATGAAAAGTTGCTGTGCTGTATGTTCGTAACATCACCGAACGAATCCGTATAATGTAGAAATCTAACAAAGCGTCACAGCAGCACAAACGCTGTCATGGTAACCTCCGTTTGGTGATGCGGAGTAATTTTTTCCGCTTGTTCCAGGTCATATTTGTCCTGATTGTCCCTTGTATGTTAAATTGCACTGCAAACCAAATTTCCCCTTGAGGGACAATAAAGAACTGAACTGAACTGAACTGATATTTACATGGTATATAATCAACACACTAATGATGAAGCAACTACGGACACTTCGAATACTTTTTACTGTTTTGCATCGCTGATATTACAGCTCATAGAAAATTCATCATCATTTATCAGCGAAAATCTTAAATCATTTACACTTATTTTACGTTGGTTTGGTCAAAAACTTCAATGATCTCCACATCTCTGGCATCACGGGACAGTGTCAGACTGACAGCGTCATGTTTAATTCTGCTGTATGAATTTTAACTGTTTAATGTGCAGTTTTCATGTTAGGAATTAACGGCAGCATTAAGATCGCATTTAGTGGATCAGTAATTTTCTGACAGAATTCTTCTTCTCCTGCTTTATTTGCAGCAACAGTGTTGTTTTTTGCATATTGTCCACAGCTCTTAATTATAACAACTTGATCAGTTTGACTGAAGTGTTCGGCTCGCGATCGCTTCACTTTGTGCGGAAGAAGAGTCAAATGACGCAACAAACGACCCTTTTTATGTGAGCGCGCACACAGTCTGAAGATGAGAGTCTGGGTTAACAAAGCGAGTTGATAACCACCGTCGTGGTACCAGTTATCTCTGACTGTGGTTTTAGGCTTTGTCGATCCAGATCATGCAAAGAAAGCCTGGCTGTGTTGAGCTTCCTTCGTAGTATACCCCTGCTCTCTTCCTGTCCAGGTATCTTTCCGTCTGGAGTTTGAGTTAAGCCGTTCCGTCTTCCTCGACCACGTACGGGTCGTCATGGCAACCACCAGGTGAGACACCTGTTTCTTTTTTTCATTTTATCTTTTTAAAAGTGAGAGAAGATTAATTTAAGATGCACCTCATCTTACGTACATATTCAACATTTCAAAGAAGTTTTTGGGCCAATTGATTAATTTCTGATCCTGTTTATTGATCCGTCAGCGTGCAGGAATATTTAAATAGAACAATCGAAAATCAGAAGTTTTCTGTGTGAGGACACTAAACATGTGTGTGTGTGTGTGTGTGTGTGTGTGTGTGTGTGTGTATGTGTGTGTGTGTGTGTGTGAATCAGTGAGGGAGAGGAGGGTTACCCAGACGACAACATTAATGAGATCTTCCTCCCTCTGAAGTACCAAACTGACCTCCTCTTCACCCGGTGAGTGACAGTGGAGAGCTGCTCGCTGCTTGTAATCAGATTACATCAGTGTTGTGTTGATTCTTCTGGTAAAACTGTTCAATCATGTCAACGAGAAATTAATTATCATCACATCAATCTCTGCTTGTTTATTTTTCTTCTGTATTTGTTTATTTTTCTTCTGTATTTGTATTTGTCTGTATTCAGACTGAAAATCTTTTTTTAAATTTGTTTCAGTTTCTAACTTGGGGGGGGGGGGCTCTGATGTCTCCTCTGCACATTCTTGTTATTGTTTATATTGTTTTCTTTATGTTTGTTTTCCTCCTGTCAGAGACCCTAACCCTCCTCGATTTGAAATCAGAGCAGACAGCTCCTCTTCCTCCTCTTCATCCTGGGACCAACCAGACAGCAGCTCTCCCTCCTTCAACCTCACTTACTATGTGAGTTAAAGAGACATTTTGTCCATTGAGTCCCCCGGGGGCCCGGGGGACAGTTATAGGACGGATCGTCTCATGAACTGCACGCTGCAGGTTCACAGTCTGAGTTTGTCTGATTCTTATTTGTTGTTGTTGTTGTTATTGACGTGTTTTCCTGTTGGTGCAGATTCAGAATCTGGGCATCTTCTCAGTGCAGGACATCATGTTCAGGGCTGATATCTGGTCTGTAACCAGACGAGGGAACCAGCTGGTCAACATCACAGACTACAGCATCGAGCGGGTAAAACACACTTCAGTCTTTTAACACTTTGTCTCATTGATTCTGTTGCAAAATGACTCAGATCAGAGAAAAGAAGAAAATAAAACAGCAAAAGAACTTTTTTTTTAAAATGACCAGAATGTGAAACAATATTTGTGTTGCGCTGAAGTCAGCAGCTAACGGCTCGAAGTTTATATCAGAATATTTCAGAGAAAACACTGCAGTCACACATCAGCCTCCTCCTCCTCCTCTTCCTCCTCCTCTTCTTCCTCTTCCTCCTCCTCTTCTTCCTCTTCTTCCTCCTCTTCCTCCTCCTCCTCCTCCTCTTCTTCCTCCTCTTCTTCCTCTTCCTCCTCCTCCTCCTCTTCTTCCTCCTCTTCCTCCTCTTCTTCCTCCTCTTCCTCCTCCTCCTCCTCCTCCTCTCAGCAGGTCACTGGCTCTCACTGCATGCTGCCTCAACCCAGAACAACCAATCAGGTGACAGCTGAGGACGTATCTCACCTGTCACAGCTGGTAAGACTGAAGACGTTTTATTCTCAGGAGTCATTATGGTCACCTGACTGAGAACGATGCAGATTAATTTAATAGTTGATTATTAATAGATTAATCATGGGTTCATTAGTTTTTACAGCTGTTCCTTTTTTGTGCACAGTTTTGAAATTGAAATCTTTTTTATAATCCTAATTTTTACTGAATGTATCTGTAATCTGATTATTTTTTATTTGATTTTAGTTCATTTTGTGAGGACACAATATCATAATATAATAACTCTGTTCATGATATCCAGGAATCAGTTAAAGGAAGCTGTGTGTGTTTGTTCTTGTGTGTCTGCGTGTGCAGAACCACAGTAACAGTGTGAGTCTGGTGGTCCAGTGCCGACTGAACCTGCCGTCCTCCAGAGAGCTGAAGGTGACGCTCAGAGGACGACTGCAGCTTCCTGCTCTGCTCGCTGTGAGTCTCTGAAGACATTCGTCTGTAAACAGACAGTAGATGTGTTGAAGTGACTCCCAGAGAGAAATCTGACCTCAAACATCCAAAAACATCTGGATGTTCTTCTTCTTTGGTCTTAAAAAGTCCAGCCGTGTTCACACAGGACGAGGATGATCTCATCACACATTTACACGAGATCAGAAAAGTCTGGATTTTACTCAGATTTACGAGTGTTAGAAGCAGCTCATTTATTTCAGCTAACAGATACACAGTGACTCTGCTTTAACCCTGTAAAGCCTGGATTTGATATGTCAGCATTCATGAAAATTCATCTATCACAATTCATCTTGTTTTAGAAACAACAACAAATATTCTTCATTCCTTTTGGAAAATGTTACACTTGGTTTAGTTCTCTTCTCAAACCTTTTTATTTCACCTTGTGGTCGACAACAAGATAACAAACACTGATGATCGACCAGGAACTGTTTCAGTGAAAATCTATTTCAAAATTTAATCATTAGCAAGTCTTCACTTGCTCATAAGTGTTTGCATGATGGAATAATGCAGATTGTATCATAAATTTATTAGAATAATAAACCTGCTGGATCATATTTGATTCACACATTTCCAACATGATTTTACTATAAAATAAGGTACAAAATATTCATTATAGGTTGTTTCACCAACTTTTTCAAAACTAGCAAAGATTTTCCTGCTAAAACCCTGAAAACAACCACATGAAGGCGGCCATGTTGGATTTTGCACTCAGAGGCTGCCTGCAGTGCATTGATAATCCAGCAGGGGGCAGAAAGCCTGTTTTAGATTGATTCTGCAGGTTTGTCAGTGAAGGTTTCAGTAAAGTGTCATCACTCATTTTAAACATCAGTATATCTGATCTCACAGCTGTTCGTCCCCTGTGATCAGGACTCATTCTCGTATCTGTCGGCTTGTTTCAGCTGAGCTTCAAGTCTCTGGAGTTACTGACGGCTGCCTCCATCCAGCTGGACGCCTCCAGTCCCATGTTCCTGCAGGAGGACAGAGCAGTCAGACAGGTGAACCTCTGCTCACAGCTCTCACCATCTCTAACATTTTAACAGACATCTTGTAGTCTGACCTCCACATTAATCAGAATATCCAGAACATGCTGATTACATGACCTGTAAACTCAGAACGCTGACACGTTCTGTGGAAAATTAATGTTCATGTAAACAGAACCAATATTAGTGTTCCACCCCACCCTGTGGAACGAACGACGCTCCACCACTGACCCACATCAACCACAGAAAGACAATTTAAAACCAATAAATCTGTTCGATTTATTAACATCATAACATCAGTGTCAAAACAAGAAAACAATCTGAGACTGAGAGGCAACAACAGAAACAACAACAGTCCTCACAGCCACAAACCTTCTGACCTGGTCAGGTGCACCTGGTGGAGTAATCAGGTGGGCGGAGCCAGAGAGACACAGGCGCTCACACAGCTGGAACATTAGAGACAGATGAAATACACAAGAATTACTGTCCATCAATCAGCACAAAGACTCACAAAGTCAAACGAGGTCTGAACTGTTCATCAGTCGTTATCCAGGTTAAAGGTACAGTTCAAAAACTCAGGTTTTCTCTCTGGCCTGTAGAGCTGTGATGGTGTGAAGCTGCAGAGTTTTACAGATAATATCTGAAGAGATTTCTGTTTTCTCTCCAACATAATGAAAGAAAATGCGCCAAAAACCCCCAAACATTTGACCCAGTTAACTGAAGAAGATCCTCAGATCTTCTTATGAGCAGTTTCATGTGGGAACGAGGACAGAATGATTTTCAAAAAGTCTCTAATTTGTGACTATTTTGACTGATATTGAAACTGCAATATGATTTGTGATATTAGAGGTTTACATCATCATTCTTATTTTGATTGAAAAACATGTTAAAATGACTGAGATGTGATGATTTTCTGTAGAATCTGATGTGTTGGACGGACGTCTCCGTCATTTAAAGACACGTTTCACCTCCTGAGATATGAAAACTGTAGAACCAGAACTGTGGAACTTCTTTCTTTCTACTAGAAAAATGATCACGTGATAATTAAGACACTGACTTATTTATTTACTTATGAACTCAGTTTCATAACTCACTGATACAAAGTAGAGTAGAGGTGAAACTTTGCTGCCATCTGCTGCCAGAAATTATTATTACACTCACTTATGACTGACTGGAGTGAATTATTATTACTGTATGTTTTATAGTTCTGATACAGAACATATGGAGACATTTCTAATAAATATTAATAATGAATATAAACAATGAAGACTCTTATGCACTAAAAGAATATTTATTGTATAATTACAGCAGAGTTCTGTATCATCTGTAATGTCTTTATTATTATTTCTGCTGTGACATTAAATCAGACTCCTGAACAATAATCAACGTTCAAGTCTCACATCTTCTAATCTCAGAGATCTCAGATTTCAGCAGTTATCTTATTTATATATTTTGTCCATGAAAGTGTTTTATATGATGATGTCAGCAGGTTTTGACTCTGTGTTCTTCATGTAGAAACACTGGCTGTGAGTGCAGACGTGTATTTAGTTGAATCATCCACATCATCACAATTTTAGCTTTATTTAAGACAAGTGGTAAATTGTCCAGTAAATTAAATTTCAATAAAAATGTCTCTCAGTCACACAGTGTCAACAACCCCCGACACAAAAACATCTGCTTACTTCCATCATAAATTCAATTTTTACAGTTTAAAATGCAGCATTTTTAACATGTACATTTCATTTTGCACTATGCACACTATACCACACCGTTTAATCAGCTGCATTATGAGAAAGGCTCCTCCCACTGGTCGTATTAACAGTTAGATGGTGGAGATTATTTACAGGAAATGAGGTGAATGTTGAGTTTGAACCTTCTGTCAGAAGGTCAGAGGAGAATAAATTGAATCCAGTCAGCAGATGATGTGATATGAACGTTACCGTGTGACTGCAGATAATCCTGGAGCTGAGGAAGGACGAGGATTACATCATCCCCTTCTGGATTATACTGGGCAGCTCACTGGGAGGCCTGCTGCTGCTGGCCTTACTGGTCCTGGCCCTGTGGAAGGTACGCACACTTCAACCCCCCCCTTCAATAGGTTTTCACAGGTTTGAACCTATTTTTCAACTAGAGATCAATCTGGCAATAATTTTTCCACCAATTAATTAGTTGTTTGGTCCATAAAAAATTATGAAAATGTGTCAAATCCTGCTGTAAATTTGAGCATTTGGCTTTTGGAGCTTCAAGTGGCTGTTTGAGGTTCAGGTTCAGGTTTAAAAACATCAGAATTGCCCTTTAAGTTTAATAATAGTCAGTCAGTGAAAATCGATTTAAAATTGTGAATGTGCATCTTTTTTTCTGCTCAGCTCGGCTTCTTCAACAGACGGAGGAGACAGGAAGAGGAGGAGCAGCCTGTGGCCAATGGGAAGGCAGCGGAGGAGCTATAATGTGGATGAAGACGATGCTGCGTTCGATCCTCGTCAGCTCACAAAGTCACAACATGAGTTTCCTGCGCGGTTTGATCAGTGAAAGTGAGGAGCAGACGACAGAAGTCAGAGATTTGTACATTTCTGACTTTATGAGTTGATGAGGATCACCTGAACGCATCACGAGCCTCCACCCGTCACTCAGGGACCCTGATGCCCCGCCCCCTCAGCCAATCACTCAACCAGTTACAGCCATGGCGAGCCAATCAGCCACACCCTTAACCATGTGACCATGGCTGCATTCAGCGTTTATTCAAACAGAAACAGGGCTGCGTTCAACACGCTGTCGTGTTCACAAGTGTTCTGCACTGCAGTGCATTCTTAATGTGGCAGTGTTTATATAAACATCGCTGCTGATCATGACACGCCCACCAAGAGACAACATACCGATACTGTTTTCAGATTGAACGCACCCCAGATTCCAACAGTGGTGGAAGAAGTGAGCAGAAAGTACAACGATGTGAAAATACTCTATTACAAAGTTCAGTAAATCAGCCAATCAGCTTCCAGTCAGTCAGAAAACAGTCAGAAAACTGCTCACCAGCACCAACAGTATTTTATTTGCACTCATTTCCTGATACTGAGACAAATTCTGTAGCCTAAAAATTCCATGAAAGCCTTTCGGCCAAAGTGGCGCCTAAATTTTTTCTCCAGGAACTCATCCAGCTGCTTCCAGCCTCAGCGTCTGATTGGCTGGTAGTTACGTTGGTTATAGAGGCTTTTTAATTCAGGTTTGTCTTGAAATTTTGTCACAAAAAGTTTGAAAACTGTTGATTTAGTTTGAATGCAAAATCTCTGCGGTGGTTAAAGAAAAATAAACTGCAGAACGTTTCAGCTGAAAATTACACACGGAGACGCTGCAGCTTCCAAATTCAGTCAAGTTTTGAAGTTACACGAAGGCTCCGTTAGTAAAATGAAATGATATTTGAGTGTATTATGACTCAGAGTTTATGACTCGGGACTTGAATGTAAAGAGATTTGTTCTTAAGTTTTTGTGTAGCAGTGATTCAGGACGGTGGTTCCCAGACTTCTCTGACGTGTCCCCCTTTCAGAAGCCAACCAAAGTTTGAGCCCCTCCACCCCCAAAATTTTTGATCAATCATTAACAATAATTGAGGATGGAACTTGTCTGTTTATTTCCCTGCATAGATCATCGTCTTCTTGATGCCATTTTCATGAACGAACACTTCCTGACATGTGGGGCAGGAAGTGCAGCCTTATATGGTTTTATTGGGGCGTTGATTATGATCATTTATAAGTTAACACACAGGCGGATCATTTACACATGATTTTATCTGAAGTTATGAGTGTTCGTTGACTCTGACGTGACATAAAGTTTTAGATAAGAAGATGAAAATGTTCTGACATGTGACAACATGTCTGTTAACATCATGTTCTTCTGCAGAAAGTTTCCATCATGTGAAATCTGAACCTTCAGACTGAACAGTGAAGCTGACAGGAGAGAAATAAAATCAAAATAAATGAAATAAAAGAGATGCTTCAATGATTTAAATCCTGAGGGCTGATGAAGAGACAACAGTAGACTACCTATGATGGCTGAGTTTATTTTATTTTCCTTTTTTTATACTAATGGACTTTGTAAATGCATCTTATGAACACATATTGTATTTTATATTTCCAAATTAATATCTGATGCACTTTTGTTGTATGACGTCAAACTTGAACTTTTTGTAAATACACTCGTGTCTGAATGAAAAAGGATTGAGGCATTAATGTTGATTAATGTTGATGTAGTTTGTGATGTGTGATGTTCTCGTCTCACACACGTCCGATATCTTCACTGTGTGTGTGTGTGTGTGTGTGTGTGTGCGCGTGTGTGTGTTAATAATGCAATAAAGACCAGAAATGTAAACGTTGTGCGTCATGTTGTTATTTGATTTATTTTTCATTGAATGTTATCATTTACTTTTTTTAGGGAACTTTTCTTTCATCACTTTCATTTAAACGACAGATTCTCGTTTTATTACAAAAAGACTCAAAGTAGAAGAACTGATTCTACGTGTTTTCTGCAGTAAAAGAGAAAAATTTCAGACTCTGAAATGTCCTCAGAGTATAAAAGTAAAAAGTCGTCCTCTGAAGGACGTTCCTGTCTCTGTACAAAGACATCTGGACCTCAGAGTGTTCATCTCTATTTTTTGTCTCATGTATTTTAAGTGTTTGTCGTCATTTTGTTTTTCATCTTGCTGCGTCTTTTTCATGATGTTACATCGTTCTTAGTCTTATTACGTTGTTCTTAGTCTTGTTACGTTGTTTTTTGTCTTATTACGTTGTTTTTTGTCTTGTAACGTTTTTTTGTCTTGTAACGTTTTTTTGTCTTGTTACGTTGTTTTTTGTCTTGTAACGTTTTTTGTCATTACGTTGTTTTTTGTCTTGTTATGTTGTTTTTTGTCTTGTAACGTTTTTTGTCTTGTAACGTTTTTTGTCATTACGTTGTTTTTTGTCTTATGTTGTTTTTTGTCTTGTAACGTTTTTTTTTGTCTTGTTACGTTGTTTTTTGTCTTGTAACGTTTTTTGTCATTACGTTGTTTTTTGTCTTGTTACGTTGTTTTTTGTCTTGTAACGTTTTTTGTCTTATGTTGTTTTTTGTCTTGTTAGGTCTTCTTTTGTCGTGTTACATCTTTTTCATCTTGTTGCACAGACGGACAAAAACAGACATAAAAATAGACGTCTGTCCTCCCTTCATCTTTCACTTTCAACCAAAGTCAAACGTTTCTCAGTCGACTGGTAAAACGTCTTCTTAACCAAATGTTGGGTAAGTCCGGTCTACTTTTGAATATCATACTAAATGTGCACTTTATTATTTTATTTCTGACTCAGCTTGTCTCTGTAAACTGTCCCTGTCAAAATAACCTGTAAATAGATAAATAAATAAATATTTCATAAACAGAAGATGTTTTGAAGGGTTGCATCATGTTTTGATGGGCTGAAAAAAAAAATCAAATCTCTGCAAACATTATTTTGTATTTGAGTTTTCACCTGCTGCAGCTGTCAAAAAGGTTCTGAAAGCTTGAAGCTTCAGTGAATCTTTATTTTAGTTCATAACTTTTCACCAGATGTACGACACTTTACAGCCGATCAAAACATTATACAAGCCTTCAAAACTCTTCCAGTCTTGCAAAACCTTCATCAGATTTCAGGCTTTCAAACACTGAGTTTCAACTTTTCAAAGTTTAATATTTCTCCCATCACAGCCTCTGCTAACCTCTGCTAACCTCCTGTTACAGCTGAGTCACTTTTGATGCTCTGCTGGATTCACATCATCCAGATCCAGAACTAAACCCCAACTGGCATCATATTTTCTGCTTTGGTTCATGTTTCCTCCGAGGGAGAACTGATGATACCTGCTTCACATCAGGCTGGACTGTGAGGTCACATGTGGTCACCTCAGTGTCGTTTTCTGCAGAAATCAGCTGATCGTGTCTTTTTCATCGTGAACATAAATCTGTTTTGTTTGTTTTTTTGTAAACCCAGAATGTCAGAAAAAGTCCCTGCAGAGGAGAATTTAACCTGAAAGATGAGTGAGTTCATCCACAGAGGGAACCTCAGCAGTGACGGAACCTTAGAACGTCTCTGAACACCTGCACAGGTGTTTCCTGTTTCATGTCTGATCAGAATCAGCTCAGGTGGAAAATATCTGGAGCTGCACGAGGCCTCAGAACTAACCAACAGAAAAATATTAATTAATATTCATCTGTTCTGCTGCTGCACATATGAACTTTAAACACACTTTTCTGTGATAACCTGCTGAGCTGAGCGAGTAAATGACAGAAGAACTGTGGTGGATGCAGAGAGAAGACTTTTATTTTGACAGCATTCATTCTGCAGGAAGTACACCACAGCTGACATCTTTGAAAGTTCCCCAACACATGAAGAGAATCTTTGGCTTCACTTCAGCCAGCGACCCGCAGAGAACCGGTCAAAGAACCTCCAAAACCTCCCGTCAGGACACAAACGTGCTCCTGCACTGTTAAATAAAAACTCTGAGGAGTTCAAAAATAAAATTAGCATAACTCTGAATGGCACATCATCATCATCATCATCATCATCATCATCATCATCATCATCATATCAAACCCTTAAAACCCTGCAGGCAGAATGTGGTCAGAGGGGATGACCACATGATCACATGGTTCATGATAAAAACAAACACTGAGCTCTGCAGGACAGATGCTGCGTTTACATGTTAGCAGAAAAGTCTGAATCAGTTTCAGTGCTGCGTTCAAATGCCACGTTTGTTAGGAAAATCAAACTCTTAAAAGAAACGCTGCATCTTTTGTTATTTCATTCAGACTTTTCCTCCAATCACAAGACCTGCTGCAGCAAAACTGAGGTGAGAAATAATCCGACATCATCTTTCACTTTACATCAAACAGCTTCAACATGTGTTTTTACAGAAAACTGAGTTCAACTCTGACTTTGAAAAATTACAAACCCCTCTGTGGATCTGACTGCCTGTGACTTTCTAAAACACACTTTAGTTCAGGAGTTAATGGTTAGTTTCACTTTTGTCATTTTTTAGTTGGTAAAATGTACAAAAATAGTGGAAATGTCAGTTCCAAGCTCTGGTGACGTCTTCAACTTCTTCAACAGAAGAGAGAAGTGCCAAAACATCACAACTTTAATTATCAATTCAGCGTTCAATAATTTATCAAGCAAACATTCTGTGGTTTCAGCTCCTAATGTGAGTTTTTAAGTCACTTTAAATGGAGTTTTTTAGATTTTAAACTGTTGGTCGAAAATATTGACAAAAGTCCAACATGTCTTTAAATGACTTGTCCTGTCAGATATTCAGTTTAATATGATTATAGATGAAGAAAAGATGGAAATCTCCATATTTGACAGAATTTCTGACATTTTGCATGAAAAAATATTTTTAAAAATGATGATTAATCAATTATCAAAACAGTTTCATTCTTTTTTTTTTTTTAACCACCTGTGAGGTCAGGCAGGTGAGTTGCCAGATTTACTTGCCCAACATGGCGTTTTACTTGCCCCAGGCGGTCCTGACTGTTGAGTCCTGGACAGACGTGGTCTCTACGATCAATAAATAAAATAAGACAAATTAAACTAAAGATTCAGACACAGTTCATGGCTCGATACTGAACGTGTTCTCTCAGAGGGGGAATCCATGCAGCTGGAGAGTCCATCTGTTTGGCGAAGAACTAATGAGCCTCCCATGAAGAAGAACTTTCCCTCCCTGCAGGTTCCTGCGTGTTACAAACGGGCAGATTGATCAAACCACTTTGTTTTCAGCTCCTGGTTTATGTGCAGTCAGCTGAGTTTAAAAGTCTCAGTGCAGACGGCGGCTGGTGAACATTAATCAGCCCTCAGAGGAGCTTCGGACCCTGCAAACCAACAGAGACGTCTTCTGTCTCTACAACCACGCAACTGATACACCTAAAAGAATAATTCCCCACATCTGAAAATACAGAAATGTCAAACTCTTGGTGTCTGTCTTGGTTTTTCATATTTCGTCTGATCCAGCTCACAGAAAACTCCCCCAACATCACAGTTTCTCTTGAATTCCTCTTCATTTTGACTGCATGAAAAAATATTTTGTCTGCTGCACAAAAACAAGATTTAGAGCTCATTCTGTTAAGAGATGCTCCAATACAACATTTTCCTTCTCAGCTGATACTGAGCACCGATCTGACCCGGTGTGATCAAACAGGATTATTACTGTTGCTCAGGTTTAATGGGATGTGACAGGTCAGGTGACAGATTCCTGTTTCAGGGCCAATAAATGACAAGATATCAGAATCACAGAATCACGTACACTCACCAACACCTGATGCTGCATTTTAGGATCTAATCGGAAAAAATATAAACATTATTTTGTATGAAAATATCATATTTAAGCTCAGCTCGTCGCTCTACAGTTATTAAAAGTCTTCACAGGTTCAAAGTTGTGGACGTGATCAGAAACAGACCCATGAAAACCTAACAGACCGAAAATCAACCCAAGAGACGACAAGACCCGATCCAAGACACGTCCAACCTGAACAGAGAGAAAACCAATAAAATCAATAAATAATCAATGTCAACTCACAACACAGACTCAAATAGTGACAGAATTTAATCCTGTTAGATTTGTGGACACTGGAAACTGAGCACGACTCAAGTTAAGATGTCTCGTCTGGTTAGACTTTCAAAATAAAGGTCTTGGTTGGGTTTAGGCACCAAAACTACTTGGTTAGATTTAGGACATCGACTCAAGAAAGGAACCAAAACCTGGTCTCCTGTCGGCTCTTTTCCACCAAACTATCTCTGGTTCTTGAACCTGTTCCATTCGAGATCCTTGGGACCTTCCAGCCCAGTCTTGAACAGAACCACTGTGATCAAAGATCTTCATCAACAAAAGGCCTGAACCAACCTGACACACCAGAGGGTTTCTGTCACAGAACCATCAGGGAAGTCGTCCTTAGAAACGGTTTGGAAAAGGGCGAGCACTTTCAAAAAAACAACAAAAAAACGACCATAGCTGCCAGTAGTCCCTCTGAGGACTCTGATTGGCTGTGCCACTTTTGGTCTGGACACAAACAGATAACTTGAAGCCTGAAGCCTGTGGAACATGTCGACCTTGGTCCAACTTTTCTGTTCTGAGCCAGTTTATTCTTGGTGAAAATGCTTTCAACAGTAGAAAACTGGGCCTGTGTCAGGCCTTTTCCACCGACATGGAACTGGGCCTGTTCCGGTTCAAGCACCAGGTTCTGAACCATTCTGAGCATCAAAAATAAAAATAAATAAATAACCAAAATAATAATAAACTGGTCCAGAAACGGAAAAGTTGGCTCCAAGCTGGAACCAAAAAATAGCAAGTTTTCTTTTGGGAACCAAAGTGGGCGTGTCATATTCTACAGATGACATGAAGGCTGGAGGGTCTGCAACCTTTAGGATCAAAAGAAACATTTCTGCCCCCATCTTTAGTTGGGATAACTTACTTTTCTTAGTTTTCCAGAACATAAATGGCTCAAGAACCAGAACTAATTTGGTAGAAAAGGGTCCTGGTTGACCCGTCCATCCACCCCGACCTCCTCCCTACTTGGACTTCGCTCAACAGACTACGTTTGTCCTCATTAATCTGAAAGTCATGCTGATTGTCATGAAAAATATTGACAATTTGTGTCCACGTCCACAGTTCCAAAAGTAAGGCCTTCTTTATGCCTCAAAGACTAATTTAGAGAAAATACTCAGTGAGTCCAGAGTCACTGTGGACCAGTAAAGACCACAGCTCTACCTGTCACATCATGAATACTCAACACTAAATCTCTTCATATTTTCCCCTGAACAGAACGAACAAAGCTGCTGCTGCATTATGGGACAAATGTAAACCAGGTGACATCGTCCTCGACGCCCAAGACTTCACTGTTTATTTTTTTTAAATCTCTCTCTGTGGGAGAACATTCATAGTTCCTGTGTTCATGTCCTCAGATAGACATTTCAAAATAAAAGCATCTACAGAATCAAGATGACGGTACCATGTTCAGGGAATATTTGGTTTAGATTTTTAACCACTTAAAAAAACAGACACTACATGGCCAAAAGTATGTGGACACCCGAACTGTGACACCGCAGACATTTTTCAGGTTATCTAAAGAGAAGCCAAAGACATGAGAGAGTTTGATTAAACCATAAAGGTAATTTTAATCTTTCATTTTATTCTCTCATCATTCCCTTTTTCTTGTGAAACACTAGATAATTTGACCATTTCTGGCCTCTAAAAAATAGTCAAATTAAAAAGTTTGAGTGGAAACAAACTCTTTTATTGCCCAGTCTTGAATCACAGACGTATGAGACCTGTGATGAGGAGTCACACACAGATATTTCATCATTTTACCCCTAAAATCAAAAACATGTATTCTTCCTCTTACCTGTAGTGCTGCAATTCCACAAATATTTTCTTTCTACTAGTGGGGAAGTAGTTCCTACATGAAACTACTCACAGCAAGTGGATTATCTGGAGTAACCAGGTCATCATTTCTGGAAAGAGTTTTGTGGTTTTGAATTTTTTTTAAATGTATTTTTAGGTGCTTTGAGCACCACAAGTTGAATGACATCTAGTTCCATCAGATCATCTGTCCAGCTGTTATCTCCAAAACTCCAGATGGATAAACAGAACTACAGGTAAGAGGGAAAATGTGCATTTTTGGTTTTAGGGTCAACTGTCCCTTTAAAGGAACACAAGCCAAAACAGGCTAAATATCATTGGATATTGTCCAACAGAACTAAGAGGCCAAAACAAATCAGGCAAAAAGTATGTGGACGGAGGGTGTCTGCATACTTTGGGCCACATAGTGTAGTTTCAGTGATAAAAATATTTTCACAATTAATTATTACAAGCAAACCCTTTAAAATAAACTCATTTTCAAATATAATGAACTAAAAACCTGATTGTTAGTATAAAGTCTGTCCAGCAGTCAGATCGTGTGTCCTCGTTCTGTCTCTGTCTCTCACCGGTCCATCGTTACAGTAAAACTAAACCCAGTGAAAACTACGGTTCATATTTTAAAATAATCTGAGTGTGTGACGGCTGATCTGTGGGCTGAATGCATCAAGCAGGTGAGCTCGGTCGTCTACAGACGCTCACTCATTCACACTCACTCACTCACACATGACGACTCCCCGGCGTGGAGATAAGGCAAAACAAGTAGCAGCGCGGTGATGTCACCGCGGTCCTCTCTCCGCTGTCACGGCACAAACCTGCTGCAGTCAGTTTCCTCTGACAACCTGCACATCAGCCCCAGAGACACAGACAGACACAGACGGACGTCTGTGTCTGTCTGTGTCTGCTGGTACTTTGCAATTAATACCTTAAAATAGAAAAAAAGCAACACACTTTTTTTTATAAAAATGCTCAAAAACCTTTAGTACTGAACCGTCATCCTCAGCACCATTTGGATTTGTTAGAAAATTATAAGAAAATCTTTAAAAAGAACAAAGAGTCGGTCCTCGTTTCAGTGGAACTCCACAAACTCCTCCAGCGTTTTGGGGATCTGGTTGCGGTAGGTGATCTGATGCTGCCGGACGGCGCGCGCCGCCAGGCACTTGAGGCTCATCTTCATCTGCGTCTTCAGCAGGATCTCCGACACGCCGGTGGTGCTCTTGTCGAGCGGCGTCTTCTTCTGCTTGTTGGTCATGTCCGTGTGCGCGCCGGCCTCCACCAGGTTGATGATGATGGCGTGCAGCGTCAGGAAGTCACTGATGGGTCGGTTGTACTGGACGATGACGTGCAGCGGCGTGTTGCCTTCGTGGTCGACGGCGTTGACCTGCGCGCCGCAGTCCAGCAGCAGTTTGGTGACCTGTGCATTGGGGAAGCTGCAGACGTCGTTGGTGTGGAAGTCGTCAACCGGCGTGCTGGAGCTGATGGCCAGGTGGAGCAGAGAGGAGCCCTCGCGTGACCGCGGGTCCAGCTGGATCAGGTTGTAGATGTGCTTGTTGATGCGTGCGCGCTCCTCGTCGCTGCAGGTGGTCTTAGTTGAGATGCAGGCGAGGTACAGGAAAGTAAAAACATTTGACTCATAATTGTCCATGGCCTGAGGCAGCTCGGATTCAGCCGCCGAGTCCACTCGAGCCATGCTTCGCTGGATCTCCACCACGCTGCAACTCAGCACCTGCTCCACAGCCGCGGCCAGCACCTGCTCCTTCAGGTGCACCATCTGGGAGAACACCTGGGCGAAGCGCAGCAGGTCCTTGTGCGTGTTGCGGTTTCCTTTCTGCCGCAGACGAAGCGCGTGAAGCCACAGTTTGATGCACTGTTCAAACTCCATGTTATCGGCGTAGACGGCGCCGCGGTAGATGATGGGGTGCGACACGTCGATATTGTCTGAGCCCAGGATGCGCTCCCGGATCATCAGCCCCTCCATGTGCAGCGCGTCTCGGTCCACCCGGATCGCCTCCAGGTCTCGGGGCGTCCGGCACTCACATCTGCCCCCGTAGGCCTCGATGGGTGGCAGCAGTTCCTTGGTGATGATGTTCTCTGGGTCGCGGTAGCGCTCCATCATGGCCATGTGCAGGTACTGGTACGTCCTCTGGATGTCATAGTTCTCTCTGTCATTGGCAAACGAGGCGCCCAGCAGCTCCAGCGCCTCGATGCGGCTCTGCGGGTCACAGTCAGCGTGCGCCAGCAGCAGCTCCACCACATCTGCTTTGCAGCTCTCTGCTGCGACCTTTAGCGGCGTCATGCCGTGTCCGTTCACCACCATGGCTGCCTGACAGTGCACCAGCTCTTTCACAATCTCCAGATGACCCGCCTCAGCTGCAAAATGCAGGGCGGTGGCCCCGCAGTGAGCCTTGGCGTTGGGGTCCGCCCCCTTTTCCAGCAGGAACTTGACCACATCCGTGTGGCCTTTATAGGCGGCGATCATCAGGCAGGTGTTGTTGTACTTGTTGGTGATGCTAATGTCGGCGTTATGCTCTACCAGGTAGTGGACGATGTCCAGACGCCCGTCGAAGCAGGCGGCCCGCAGGGGGGTGGAGTTGGTGATGGTGGTGTGGTTAACGTTGGCATGGTGACTCACCAGCAGGCGCACCACCTCAAAGTGACCCGCTCCAGCTGCACACCACAGCGCTGTGGCCCCGTCGATGACGTAGCTGCAAGACAGACAGGAGACAGACAGGAGACAGACAGGAGACAGACAGACAGGTCAGGACGTGCTCAGTGTGATCAGCTTCACTGTAAATATTAAGGTTTTTTTCACTCTGTTTTTGAGTAGTTTACAAAGAAATAAAACAAGTTCAAGATGGATAAAGTGGAGTGAAACAGTGATATGATTAGTCGGAATAATCTTTTTTTAACTACAATTTTTATTTCTACTGAAGAAGAAAAACAACTTGTGATGATGTGACATTTGTAGCAAACAAACATGTTTTTCTTTCATCCTCATTATAATGCTGTTTATTACATTTTTCCTTTTTCAAACAAACTTGATTTGGTTCTAGTTCTGTGATTTGAATGCTGCACTTTGGCCATATTGTGATTTCAATGCGATTGCAATTAATTGAGCAGAAAGGAAGTGTGAGAAGGGAGCAAGTTGATCAGAGAGAAATATACAGATGTTGAGCTTGTATGCATGTTGGGTGTTGGCAGACGGGTGTTGTTTCTTGTCTTCTGTTCTGTCTTTTAAAGATTAAATCGAAAGCGACTGGACTTGTTTAAATGTCTTTTGAAGACGTTTCGCCTCTCATAATGACCTATACAGGATCTCTACACCTGAAGGAGAAAACACACTCCTTTGAGGACAACAACATTCTAGACAGGGAGGACAGATGGTTTGAGAGAGGAAGTTAAAATGGAGAAACCCACTGTGAACAGAGGAGGAGGCCTGAGACAGAACCTCTCTCATATGTAAAATGCTGTTAGGAGATTCAACAACTTGACCTCCAACAACAACAGTGGTTCACATTCATGTGACTCTAACGACCGTCACTCATACCTGGTTTCAGGTGGCTCTCAGGACTAACGACTCCTAACGACTATCATCAGAACTGAAAAGAGCACTAATGAATGTGAACACGTCCACAGAGGTTTAAGACTCGGCGAGGTTAGACGAGCTCAGACCAGTCTGACAGGCAGGAGATTACAGTGACCTGGACCAATGAGAACATTCACAGACCTGTTCTCTTCTAATGTTGTTTATCAGATAAAATGAACATTAAAACTTCCATAACTCATCTCATCTTTCTTTGAAATTTATTTTCAACATAACTGACTTATTAACTAATTTAATCGGTGCATTTAATAACTGCAACTGCACGCGAGCTGTAAATACTTTGGTAACATTTGAAAGAGTTGATACAACATTAATTGTTTAGACATAAAAAAAATCTCATGAAGATTTCTTAAACTTCTAAAAACTTCGGGCTGAATTTGTATCATTAATACACCAGTCAGAGGAGGATATTTCATCACAGAGTGGGCCACACCCACTCACCTGACAGCAGGTTTCAGTGATGAGTCTCATTTCAATCTTTATTGTTTCCAGTACTGAAGACATGAGTGCTGATACTAGATGATGTTTTCTTACCTCTTTTTTTGTATTTGGCAAAAGAAAACAAAGATTCTGAATCAAAACACGAGCAGAACAAGAACTTTGCCTCAATAAGATTCAGTCTAAAACTGGTTAAATCGTAACAATGTCCAAAAGACAATATCTAAGGTTATACAATAAATATTATATTGATTCTTTAGAAAACAATATGATATTTGCTGAGATCACAAAGTTTGTCATGATACAATCTTGATTTGATTCAATTCAGGGACCTCGATCGATCAGATGATATCATCTGATCGTTTAACACATTCAATTATATTTATGCCAACTCACAAAAAGCAACTAAATTATGATTCATTTATGGCCGAACTCTTCCAGACAACTGTGACACAGACATTTCAAAATAAAGGGTTACCTTAAAGACATACATGTTTGCATTAGAGCTGCAATGATTAATTCATTATTAAAGTAATCGCCAACTATTTTAATAATCGATCAATGGGCTTGAGTCATTCTTTAGGAAAAAAGTTAGTTAGTTGCAGCCCTGTTTTGCATAAATGATGCTTAGGGGCTGGATAATAAATCAATATTACATCGTATCGTGATATGAAACTCAATATTGTGATAGATTTTGGATATCATTACTTCGTGATATGACATACGTGTCGTCTTCTGCTGGTTTTAAAAGCTGCACTACAGTGAAGTGATGTCATTTTCTGAACTTCTCAGACTGTTTTATATGTTCTGTCAGGACTGTGTATCGATTCAGATTTCCCAAATCGATTTGATTCAGTTCACAAGGTTCTGATTCAGTTTGAAAGTGATTAGGTTAGAGATATCTCAGTTACATGAACAGACTGGATATGAAAGATTTTTAGAGAAATAATGCTGTAAATTGTACAAGGAACTCTCTAACTGAGTGCATTATTTAAAATATTAATGTTTACATGAGTTTAAATAGTTTCCTACCCATCAGAACCCCTGTCCTGAATGAAGCAAAATATTTTATGATGTGAATTCTTCATTTGTAGATGTTTTTATTCAGAGACTGTGCATCCACAGGAGCAAAGACATATTTTAAAAGATCAATTTGGGGATTTTATGAATCAATATCGGACTATGTAAAGGAAAATCAATTTTAACCAATTACTTGATTTTTAAACCCAGCACTAGTCTTTACTTCTACATGATTATTGATCAAAAATCTCATTTTGTTAATATGTTGTGAAAGTACCAGAAGTCATTCCAACAATATTGTTGCAATATTTGGTCAAAAATATTGTGATATTTGATTTTGTCCATGTCACCCATCGATAATACAAAACACACTTATTATATCACCTGAGCTGCTTCCACTCTTTGTACTCAACATGTTGTCAGTCAGAACCTACATGATCAGTAATTATCAATCAACCGATCGAAACATCACTCTTGTGATAGGTTTTTCAGCTACAGGCCTACTGATACTAAATCACTGAATCAATATATCATCCAGATCTACGTTCTCATATTAAATCACTGAATCAATATATCATCCAGATCTACGTTCTCTAACATACACTGATACTGAAGCTTGACAGGCCGATATCAGCTGATAATTTATCAGCCCTGATATTTATCATGCAGTGAAAAAATATGTGAACTTAACCTTTAATTTGAGCTGCAACTATTAATCAGTTAGCTGATTATAAATTAATCTATTTTGATAATTGATTAATTGTACTGAGTAACTTTTTGAGGAAAAAAAATGATTTCAGCTTCTTGAATGTGAATATTTTCTGGTTTCTCCTCTCTGACAGGAAACTGAATATCTGGACACAACAGGACATTTGAGGACGTCATCCTCGACTTTGGGAAACACTGATCAATATTTTTTCCCCATTTTCTGAACACCTATTAATCGATTAATCAAGAAAATTGATTGACTGTGAAGATTATCGTTTGCTGCAGCCTTTAATTAAGACTATGCAGACGTGTGAACATGTCTTACCCGTCAAAGCGGACCGTGCCGGTCTGTTCCGTGTCCACCCTGTAGTGGTCCAGCAGCAGCCGGACCACCTTGTCGTGTCCGTTCCGGGCTGCGATGATCAGGGGGGTGGACCTCTGGCCGGCCAGCTGGGTCACGTAGCTCAGCAGGTACTGGGTCTCCGCCTCGGAGTGGTTGAGCAGCAGAGCGGCCAGGGTCAGGACTCGACCCTCGCTGGCCGCCTTGTACACGTAACCGGCCAGAGACTCCATCTGAGCCCGACAGGTAGCCAGGACCTCCGCTTCCCTCGCAGCTGGCGCCCGCAGTGTCCACTCCCCCACCGGCAGCCGCCTCCCATTAAACTGACGGCAGCGGCGCCAGAGCACACATGAAACCAGGAGCTGCTCCGTTCTGAAAGAAGAGAAACGGTACTGATCCCTCCTGCTGGAGCTTCACCGCTGAACTGTCCGATACTGAGCGTCCGTCTGCCGGTTTCTGTCTGCGGACGCTGAGCCTCTGCCTCCCGGTTAGCTGCTGAGCTAACACTGCTAACGTTAGCGAGCTGCTCCACAAACAAACTGACACTTTTTAAACTCTGACTTTGATTAAATTAAAGCGGGACGTTGTTATTCGGTGTAACGTCTCGTCTCCTGCCGGTGTTTCTGTCCAAAAACTCAAAAAACGCCAAAGATTTCAAAAACAAACAGCAGCTCAGTTTTTCACCTTTCCTACCAAGTCGAGCCGGAAGTTACGGTTCGACGTGAAAATAGCTCCGACTGGAACTTTCTCTCTCTGATATATGTTCCACTACTCTGTCATCGTCGCCCTCTTTTTTTAAAAAACAACGTTATTACACTGGTTCAATGAATACAAAAGGCGTAGCGGAATACAGAGAATTAGAAAAAGACATTCAACCGCAGATATATAAATAAATACATAAATAAAGATGAATAGTTGAAAACAACACAGCAATTTAGTGAAAAACAGTAAATATATGTTTCCAGAGAATTCAATGCTATGGTTTTAACAGAGTTGAACCCTTTTTTTCTGTTCTACAATGCACCACAGACAAGATGAAATAAATATTGCAAACGCAGAAAAAAAATGAACCCAGGCAGCATTTTTCAGTGGAAAAGATGTTTAAAGCACAACAGGTTCCAAAGTGACGTTTCTTCACCAACCTTTTGAGAACGTTGATTCAAGGTTCACATTTAGACCATATTTCACCTGGATTTGCAACGGTAACATTTTCCATCCTCCACATGCATACAGCCACTGCACCTTCATCCAGTGAGACTTCGCTCCGTGGCACTGACTCGACTGGATCGTTGCTTGAGTTTTATCAGCTGTCACATATACATCGATTTGGATAAAAGCATCTGATAAATGAAAATTGAAATTGTAAAATGCATTAAAATTAAGCAATTAGTGCCATATTTTATTAGAAAAGGTTTGATGTTATTTTAATATTTTTATATTTCAGCATATTTTAAGTTACTTGGACCATCACAAGCGTACCATAATATAATAATAAATGTTGTAAATTAATAATGATGATAACAATAATGTAAATAATAACAGTATAAAAGGTGTAATTTGATTTGACATCATTATCAGACTGAGGATTTGATCATATTTTTCATTTTTCTGCTTTTTAAAGCTAAAGTGATCAGATCAAATGGAAGTTTCTGCCTTTTGCTTTGATATCACACAATATTTTTTGGTATGACACAATATTTTTTGGTACGCTCTGCAAAGGCAGAACACAGGAACTTCCAAATAAGGTCAAAGGTCAAATCAGAGGTCAGGATTAATATGTAGAAACAATAACCTGATATAAAGAAATAAAACTGACACATTATTTTGGCTCAATAACAAGAAAAATTTAAAGTAATTTTTCTCACATCTGCCTGTTTCCTTTGTAGGGCAGTACAATAATTTGAGTAACTGTAATTAGTTACTTCTACCTCTGGTTTTAATTTAAAAAATCTAGAAATCTCAGTATAAACCAAACATATGTCATAAGCTCCTCAAACACAACTCAAACCTTTAATAACACTACACATTATCTCACATTACCAGCTGTCTCAGGTGTGAGGAGTGTTGCAGTCACATCTGACAACAGCTGATGGTGATTTTAATCACATGATTTGGTCGTCATTAGAAACGCCACCAGCTTTTATAATAACTGATAAATTCAGCAAACGAGGGTTGCAAATTTTGTGCATTTTCCTAAACAATAAAAACAATAAAAACAAATAATGGATTAATCATTAATAATGAATAAAAAACAAAACATAGTTCTTTTTTCCCATTAAAAGTTTTATTTAAATAATTCTGGTGGCACATTAATTATGTGAAACATTAATTCATGAAGCACAATTTAAACAAACAATAATAAAACAATAAGACTCTCTCTTGAAACAGCTGCTCTTGTCCTTATTCAAGAAATGTCTCAAAACTATTTCAAACTAGGTGTAATTACACAAGTTTTTAGAGTAACAAGACAAACTTAGTGTTAGAAAACCTGAGAGCTCTGGAGAAATGATACAGAAAATCAGTTAATAAAACTGTTACATTCTTCATGGTGATCAATTAATTAATGATTGTTAACATCCCTTAAATCAGACACAATAAAACTTTATTTTACTTTTGTTTGTTTAAAAAGAAAAGGAGAGAAAAGTAAATTATTTTGTCTCATTCATGAACTGCTCTTTTTTTTCCTGGTACCAGTATGCAACACTTGTTACATATTTACAATAATCAGACAATAAAAAGTTTTGAATTTGGCTCCCAGACATTTAAGGAGTTTGCAAATGTTGGTTGCAAGTGTGTTGTAGATGTAAATAGTATTTTGACACCAAAGAAAAACATTTACAGAGAAAAGAGAATAAAATGCTTTGATCAGAATCTGAAAAGATAAAAGTATATACACCATCCATTATCAATAAATATACATTTGTTACATTAAATGATGGTGAATCTTTTTGTAGAAAATCAAAGTGGTTGTTTTACTCAATGTTTGACAGGAGAGATGATCAGAGGGGCAGAGTTTTTACCTTTATTGTTAAGATCAGGACTGAAATATGGGTAAAGTTTCTCAGTGAAGGAGCAGTCAGTAAAGGAGTAAATGAGAGCTGCAGCATCAACGTCATAAAAGGAGACCAGACCCTCCTCATAATTCACAAACACCCCCACCTTCTTAGGCTTTGACTTCAGAGACAGACGGACTGAAGGGCCAGCAAGAGCTTTGTACTCATTTTCATTCCTCAACCATATTGCCCAGTAACCATTCTGAGGAGCCAGTGGGACCTTTCCCTTCCTGTCGATCGACTCTCTGGCAACTCCTAAATCCCAATCAGTCTTCCCTTTAACCCGAACCTCGTAGTAAAATCTTCCTGAAGAGAAACTCTGCTTTGCTAGGATGTTAACACAGTAATCAAATCTCTTTGGACTGTATGGGAGATCCTTCTTTACATCACCATGTCTAACTTGTTTTCCATCATCAGACAGGATGAGTTTGGGATGTGCTGTATCCGGATCGAGTTTCACATCCACTGCATACTGCTGGACCCTCTTCAGCTCGGCCTCAAAAAGCTTCATCATCCGTTTATTGAGCGTCTTCTCCAGCTGACTCACAGCTCTCACCACAGTCCCCTCATACGAAGGCAGATGAACGCTGATCTCTGTCCAGTCTTTCGTGGGTGAAGCTGCTTTCAGAGACGGGAAACTTTTGAGGAGGTGGAGGTGGTCTTCAGAGTGTGAGAGCTGCTCCAGCTCAGTGCTTCTCTTCATCAGCTCAGAGATTTCCTGTTCCAGCTCTTTGATGAAGTCTTCAGCCTGTTTCTCTGTATTTCTCTGCTTGTCTTTGATCGTAGTGATGAACTCTGCCTGGCTTCTCTCAACAGACTCCTTCAGAGCGGTGAAGACCTGAACACCATCTGTGATCTCTCTGTCTGCACCATCCTGACTGAGCTTTACTGAGTGTTTGATCTCCTGAATCTTCAGTCGTCTCTTCTGGAGCATCCGCTGAATTTCAGCCTCTGTCTTCCTCAGGTTGGAGTTCTTTCCTTCAAATTGTTCTTTCAGAGGAACAACATCATGTGTCTTGTGTTCTAAAACAGTGCAGAGTGTGCAGACATACATCTGGTCGGTCTTACAGAACAGCTCTTGCAATTTATTGTGCTTTGTACACATCCTGCCTTCCAGGTTCTCCACAGGGTCGATCAGCTGATGTCTTTTCAGGCCCAGAATTGTCAGATGAGGCCCCAGGTGAGTCTCACAGTAGGAGACCAGACACACCAGGCAGGACTTCAGGGCCTTCAGTTTGGTTCCAGTGCAGATGTCACAGGGAACTTCTCCTGGTTTGGAAACTCGTTGCTCTGAGCTGCTGCTGCTGGTTTTCTGTTGAGCTGACCGTCTGAACTGAGCAGCCATCTCAGAGATGAAAGTGTTGACCTGCAGCTCAGGTTTTGTGTCAAAAACTTTTTTACAGTTGGGACACTGGCACCTGTCATTAATTTTCCAGTGTTGAATGATGCAGGTTTTACAGAAGTTGTGTCCACATGGTATG
Source organism: Lutjanus campechanus (assembly GCA_027495735.1). Classification (NCBI taxonomy): domain Eukaryota; kingdom Metazoa; phylum Chordata; class Actinopteri; order Lutjaniformes; family Lutjanidae; genus Lutjanus; species Lutjanus campechanus. The sequence goes on from JAJHUR010096853.1 coordinate 25,948, forward strand.
GTGACTGGATCAATGAAGACATCCAGACAGATGGAGCACAGAAACTGATCTTCAGTCAGCAGACAGCTGGCAGCAGACATATCTACACTCTGAGGACAAGTGGAGAAAAACATAACTATAATTACATTTCTTACAAGTATTTGTTTCATTACATCAAACTTTGTTTAAGAGGAACATAAGAAGACCCAAAGAAATTGTGCATTGAAAATATATTCTGTGGTTGTGTAGTTCAGCGGAGGTCTGTGGGAACTCCTGTGTGGTCAGAGCTCAGGTTTGAGTAAATACCAGTTGTTGAAACACAGAAAATATAATCAGCTGTTTGGTCTTACTAAGGCAGACTGTAACTACAGAAACAGTTAAGTAACAGTTTTATAAGTTGTATAACAGCAGTTTTATGGCCTTATGAACTCAGACACTGTCTGTACTTTGGACAGTCCAAAGGACATCTAAACTAGGCTACTTAACTTTTAGCAGGACTAATTTATCTGGTGTCTTCATTTTTTGTGATTGGATTTAGCCACCCCCTTAAATATGTGTGTGGTATAACTAAGTTTAACAAGCTTATAGAGCAGCAGTGTACTCACCTGACAGAGATTCTCCTGTTTTGTTGAGAAAAACCTGATGGCTTCAGTTGAATTTTTCTTCAGAGAGAAACAGAGACATGTTACGACTGCAGCTCTGCCGTCACTGAGACAAACTGACACTTTCATGATAAGAAATGGACCAATTGTTGCTCCGCCTCTCTCTGTAGCTCTGTAAGTGAGGTTTTATTGCCTCATTGGGAAATAACTTGAAACAGCTTAACCACTGTTTTATTTGCACTTTTTACTGTGTATTTTTCTCATGCAGGACCAGGCTGTTTAGCAGAGAGTGAAGGCTTCATCATGCCCTTATCCTGTCAGATTTTTCAGTTTATATCTTAAAGGTCTCATATTATGCCCCTTTCTGATAAGTTTTTATATGTCTCAGAGGTCCTCAAAACATGCTTTTGAAGTTTCTTTCAAAAAATACCACTCAGATCATGCAGATCAGCAGGCCTCTAAATCCCTCTATTTCAGCCTCTCTAGAAACGAGCTGTTTCTGTGCCTGTAGCTTTAAATGCAAATGAGCTGTGAATAGCCGCGGCCCTCTCAGGAAGTGGGCGTGAGGGGCCAA